>JAPYZK010004580.1:0-10260 GCA_030522785.1 Platygaster equestris
AATCTCCTCTTTCTCCCACTAGTCACACAATATACTATTGTCCAACTTCTTCCAGTAATAGCGATCGTACCTCTACCTTTAAAAATGGAGCCATTGTTTTCCATGATCTTCGTTTTAAATCAGTGTTTTCATATATGAATGTTTTCTGAGGGATTATATTATGACTCCAATCTGCTCTAATACACTGACAATTTTCCCTCGTAGGCGAATGCAACAAGACAATGCCTACCAAATGGCCAATGGTACTGGAGCATGGAGCACAACAGCACATGGAGCAATTACTCCCAATGCTACACAACTCGCCTCGTCACAGTTTTAATGGATTTACCAGAAGTCCACCCCGACAATGTTACTCTAATTAAGGTTACAAAATGATTTATTTGATTTTTCGAACTGATAATGACTCTCTTTTCTTTCCAGAAATTCATACCTCTCGTCAAAACCATTTCAACTGTGGGTTATGCTGTTTCTTTTGCCACTCTAGTCGTTGCGTTTTGTATTTTGGCCACGATAAAGTAAGTTTAGAGAATATGCATACGTCTATAAGATAAATTTATAAAAAATATATAAACATTAATTTAACAAGTTTATTATTCGCAACATTAAATTTTATTTACTGCGCAAGAATCCCTGAAATATATTCTCTTTTTTCGTCAAAATATCATAATGTCCATAAAATAGAATTAGAACTTCAATTTACTTAAGTTACTGTAGATCAAAGTATTAAGTAACTATATGAACAGAATTATTTTGTTCGTAAAGTTCTAGATCCACCAGTGCTAAGAAAAAAAAAAATGAATTTGATGTCCCGAAAAATTGCAGAAAATTAAGGTGTTCGAGAAACATGCTGCACATGCACCTTTTCTCGTCCTTCATCATGCGGGCTCTCATGGCCCTCTTGAAGGACATACTATTCGTCTCAGGAGTCGGTTTATCTTCCGACGTCCTTATAAAAAATGGAGCCAGCTATTGGCTGGACGATGGCATTGAAAGCAACTGGCGCTGCAAAGCTTTTACAAGTGCTTGGCAATATTTCATACTTGCCAATTATGCTTGGATTTTGATGGAAGGATTGTATTTGCACAATCTCGTATTTTTTGCACTTTACACCGAAGCGAATTCGAATATCATTGGGTACATCATTCTTGGCTGGGGTGCGTACAATACAATTCTTGTTTCTGTTTAAAGGGCCGTTCAAGTATTACGTAACGCTCTAGGGGGGAGGGGGGTTGATAATTATGTATTTTACATTGTTACGCCGCATTACAAGGGGGGGGGGGGGGGGGAAAAATTACAAAAAACTGCGTTACGTAATACTTTAACGACCAGTGACTGAAGTTTCATATTTGAAACAGAAATTTATAAGGACTAATTCCTCAATCTTTTCGAAAACTTTACAATTCCGAAGAATTAGTAAATTAACCTAGTCAATGTACATGTCAATTTTCCCAAACTTCCCTCAATTTCTTTGTCGAAAAATTCCGCAAACTCCATAATATTCCGTAATTTTCAATTATTGTCGAGAGTTTTTTATTGATCTAGAATTATCGTGATGCCTTTTCAAGTTTTACAATTTTTCCAAAATGGTCTTAAATAAATTATCTCTAGACCCTTGTAGACATGTTTACGTAAACTGTTTACACGATGTTTACGCAGGGTTTACATAAAATTTACGTAAACATGTCTACTGGGAAAATCAAGAATTGCTATGAACACTTGATAATTACAAGTACATGAGATTGAAAAAACTACTCTCGAAAAAAAACTGCTGGATCCACCACTGTTTATGTTTTTCGATGTCATAATCAATAAAATAAAGCCTAAAATGTGAGTTTTATTTTTAGGATTACCAGCAATTTTCGTTATTCCATGGATAATTTTAAGGAAAATTTACGAGGACGTGTATTGCTGGACTACGAATGACAACGACAATTTGTTCTTAATCATACGAGTTCCTACTATGCTCTCTATTTTAGTAAGTTGAAAGAATTGACAACAATAAAGAATAAAAATCAGCATCTTTTGGTAAACATTAAAAAAATATACAACTAAAACGTAGCAAAAATTACCCAATTGTGCATGTTTATTCAAAAATATTTGACAGAATTCCAGTTATTCTAATTGCAGATAAACTTCATCCTTTTCGTGAATATCGTCAGAGTTTTGTTATCAAAATTGAAATCTCCGGTTTCGGAGGAAAGCCAAACTTACAAGTACGTAACAATTGTTTTTGCATCATTCTAACCTCAAAATGATTTTTCGGTTAGTCGTGATGAAAAACTATGTTCCCGCCATGTTGCGATCTCCGATTTAGCGATGACTATTTTAAAACTCGCCTTCGACTCGTACAAAAACGTGCGTCGTCGCCCAAAATCATCGATAGCTTCTCAGTACGATAATAGCCATTAGTTTTTCATGTATCGGTTTAAAATAAGAACCACAATACTAATAAAAAACGATTAGACATTAGACGCCGAGTGTATTCAAACTAATTTTCTATCCGAAACAATCTTCACTTCGTAGGAGATGGGCTCGAAGCACTTTGGTTCTAGTTCCATTATTCGGAGTACACTACACCCTTTTTCTCGGGATGTCATACAGTATTGGAGTGAACGAGATCGTGGAAATTGTATGGCTGTTTTGCGACCAACTGTTCGCTTCATTCCAGGTTTCACGATATTACTTTTTTGATTTTTCGAACAATAATATCCTTCAGTCAGAAAATTCCCCAATTTTTGAGTGTCTATAATTCCGTAAATTTTAATTAAAATGGCCCAGAAACCTGCGCCGACTTCAGAAAACCCTATGCAATCCACGCTTCAACCGTCTATCTGTGTATTTCAAGGGATTTTTCGTAGCAGTTCTGTACTGCTTCATGAACGTCGAAGTTCAGACTGAAATGGGTCGAGCCGTTCATTGCGGAAAATGGTTGAAAAGGCGTCCTACCCGACAGTGCATGTCATGCGCTCAAGAATCCAACGTAAAAGTAAGAAATGCTCATGACTGCAACTCCCAACGATCTACGGGTCTCGACCAATCCGAATTGTGTCGAAGGCCATGGATAAAACGCCATCGAAAAAGTTCTCCGAGATCTCACCTTCATAATACAAATAGTAATCCATGAAAAATCCTTTCAGTCACTAAAGATCGCAACTACGAAAAAATTCCGAACTTCGTAAGAACATTACGGGAAAAACTTACGAGTGGGATAACTTTGAAAACTCAATACTCAACATGAAAGATCATTCGTAAAGTTTTCATTGCAGTTTTCCATGAATGTTTCGAAATATTGATTAATTTTACAGACATGTACAAAACAGCGCGAAGAAACAGTTTGCATGTTGGTGGATTTTACGACGACATAGCAGAAAGCAAAGATACGATTTGCACGAGGATGGATGATCCCGAAACCAATGGAACACTCGTGTTGTGCGAAAAATGCGGAGATGAAACAACGATTCCATTCTACTCTAATGTAGGTTTCGAAAAAACCTTATTCTGTCATCACATGAGTGACTATGGTTACAATAGATATTTTAATTCCTTTCAGACATCTGACAACCACCCGAACAAAAAGAAATCTCGTCAAAATCATCGTTGGAGTGACTCGGAATGTTCTCATTTGTCTTATGAACTGCATAACCTCGACGTTCACTCGTGAAATAGTACAAGAGAGAAATATGATGTTGTATGAGTGTAAAGGAAGTGTGATTTCGAACACGAAAAAATTATCACAGCAAAAATTACAGTGGTACCATTGTGATTTCTGAAGTAATGCTTTCTCCGTGAATGAAGAGCGCCCGATCGCGAGTTGACGAACTACGTACGTGCATGGCTGAATTTTACGCTTTTCGTTTTCACTTTCGAAACGTCTCGTGCTCTCTGTCGTGAAACGTTTCATAACGAAACCGTGGTTTATTCAGTGTTGAATGAAAACTTAAGCCTTGCGAAAAACGTGGACTCATTACATTTTGACCGGGCGCCCTTCAAATACGTACTATGTCTGTTCCGTCGCTGTGGCTATTTTGTAAACGTTTATGTAATTAAAGATCTTTGAATATAGTTCGGGGTATGAGAATTTTTTTATGGAACTTGATGTATATAGACGTGTTAAGCTGCCACCGCAAAGGTAGCACACAACAAGCAATATATGGTAACAAATTCTGATATCCGTCTGATGCGCAACTGCTGAACTACATAACCGCAATGTTTATGAACTACATAAGCTCAAGGCAGTCACATGAAATTCGATAATCCAATATGGACTTTCATACATCTCTGAAACAAACGTTCCAAGTGTTTCCGGGTCGTAAATATCAATTTTTTATTTGTTCAAATGGACATTCAAACCAGTTTGGACAAATCGTCGCAAGGAGAACAGATTTTCTGAAAGGGATTCCGAACAGATTACCTTACCGAGAGAATATCGATTTTTTTCTTTTTGTGAATTTGTAAATAAGTGCAATTTCCTCTGACCGTCTGTGACAATATCCACCCTATCGTCGTTTTTCGCACATTCGATTACTTTCATACCAGTGGTGTCAAAATCATCGAGCAACTCTTTTGAATTTATAGATCCTCATGTGACCAGACTTCCTTTGGCACATGGGCCTGCGTAAATGCATTTATCTTGCTTCCTCAAAAAAAAAAAAGACTTCAGGTTCGTAACAGACTTTGTTGTGGATAAAATATCGTAATCTGCACGTAGTGCGAAGGTACCCCCTACATGATAGTTCCTTTACAATCAAATACTCGTCTTCGAACTCATATTGCAAATGAAGGAATCCTGAGATAGCATCTTTATACTACTCGATAGTAGGTTAATATACTATTAAACTCCGAATAAAGAATAATACATGAAGAAGCACCAACAACCCATAATTAGTACAATCGCACCTCATATCCTTCCGACTCCTCCAGTAAATGAAGGTCCACTCCAAGAAATTCAGAGAGTGAACAAAGTTAAGGCATCCATAATGAGACACTCAAGTGACCAATCTACAGTCTTCTCTCCAGAAAGGCCAGAAAGTAAAGTGTAAACCACTTTCATTTCAAAAGGCGCGCTTCAGATACCAGTGTACACGGTCTACATCGGTTTGACTCGTTTTGCATTTTCGTAGCGCAAAATAAGCAACGCCATCTGTGCGGCCCAACACATGGCGACAATTTTGCGTCTTCCAATTTCCCCGAATATCCATCAACACCGTGCTCAACAAATTCCAAATTACGGCGATCAATTTGAATGAGAAGACAAAGAAAACGATCGGCGGAAAAAGGACGGCTATACAATAACCGGAGCGTCAGTACGCAAACACGTGACGGAATAAGACGAGTTCATGAAAATAGGCACACGTACTTTATTTCCTCGTGCATTAGTACAATAACTGTATTACGCGGGCGCGTATCGCGTTTGTGTAGTGCGTGCGTGTGCGCGCATACATCGGAATGTACAACTTTACGCTTGTACGCGCTATTCCACTGTTGCACCGTGCACGAAAATAGCCCACCACGAGTTATTTTTGCAGTGTGCCTGGTTAAATCGCGTGTGCCGTCTCAACTTTATCTCTCCGCGCCGCGGCCAATAGGTATCCATCGCTCGCATCCATGTCCCGATGAAGCGAATGCCGATTTAGCGATTCTCATTGTGTAAGTTTGCATTGCAAGGCGTAATCTCGATCGGGTTTGCCAATTAACTGCGTTTCTATGAGATTCCCCGACGGTGTCCCGCGGTCCCAGAAAATGCGCGATTCACGAAAACACCGTCCCGCAAGATGAAAGCAAAGAGATCCAAAAAAAATCCGACAGAGGGAGAAGTCGGGCGGTCTTTGTCGAATTGCGCACACGCGCGAGAAAGCGCGTGCGCAAGAGATACGAGGGTGCTGTTCTTGAACGGGTTTAGGCGTATTTACAGCCTTTGCCTCCGATGTTCGAGTACTTGAAAGTAGTACGAAACTATGTACTTTATCGTTTCAAACGTATGAAGGTAGTTGATGCGAGAGTTGCGAGCACTGCGCCGGAGAACAGAGAGCAGTATTTCCAACTGTAGCTGTATCCGAAGGGGAAAATTAGAAAAGACCCCGTAAATAAAATGGAAATCTTATTATTAATTGATGGTGCGAAATTGAGTATTTATTGTGGGGTGTTCATTCCGCCAGAGAAAGATTTTGTACTCTCTGATTTGATTGGAAAAGGGAGTTGCTGGTGCGAAGAATAGAAATGACTGTAAAGTCTACAGTCTACGATCTATTTAAGATCAATACGTATAGGTTTTTAAATAAAATGATTTGATGAATAAACTTGCTTTCTGCCATCTCAATTGTGAATTTAAAAACGGGGATGCTAACATTCGAAAATGTAAACATTGGAAACTTCGATATTCAAATCTCATCTGGAGAGTATCAGATTGGGGATTTTTTATGAGGTTATGCTTCGAGTGTAGCCATGGATTAACACTGAAATCTGAATGCATAATTGGAAACATTGAAGAATAAACGCTGTAATGAGCGAATCTGATAATGTTCACGATCTAGCTTCTCTTTTCTGAATGTTTCTGAATGAGAGAAATGCCACATGTTACCCATGAGGCTTTCAAGGGTTTTTCGAACGCGTCAGCATATCTACTAGACAGCGTAGCATAACTTATTCCACGAGCTGGTGGAATTATGATCCGGAATATTCTCGAAAACTGAATCATAGACGCTCTTTGCAACCAAAATTTGTGTTCCTTCAAACCACGACGACATAAATGACGATTTTCTTTTTAGTTCACTTTTTGACACGTCTGACGATGTCGTCAAAAGATACAATTGACGATGGTATTCACAACACTGACTTTCCAGAGAAGGCTGACTTACAGATTGGATTTCAGGCTGACTACTGCCAATTTTGGCATGATTTCACCCAAAATTGGGATTTTTTGATGCGCGTTTTATGAAAAGGTTCAGTTTCTAGTACATTACAAAATGTACTAGATTGCAAAATGCAAAATTGCAAAACGAAGGGTTGAATTCCGAGCCGAAGGCGAGGAATTTAGTCGTTTTGTAATATCGACTTTTGCCCCGCTTGTACAGTACTGTATTTTACCCGATTCTAATCTCAAAGTCCCTTTTTATGTACCACTTTGAGGTTAGGATCTGGTGAAAATAATATATATCGAAAATATGGCCCATTTTGTTACCCTGCTGAGACACGAGCAATGATATAAAACTGCATATTATTGCCTAAGATTGGAATTTCTAAATTTTCAAAAATTTTCGAAATTTCTGCAAATTTCTAAAATTTTTGCGAATTCCCGAAATTTTCGAGAATTTTTAGAACTTCTCCAAATTTCTAAAATTTTGGAAAATTGTTGAAGTTTTTGAAAATTTTCAAATTTTGTTAGATTTTTGGAAGTATCCTAAATTTTTCGGAATTTTTGAAATTCTCCAAAATTTCTAATGTTGTTGAAAATTGTTGAAGTTTTTGGAAATTATTTAATTTTCGGAAATTATTAGAATTTTTCACATTTTCTGAGATTTTAGAAAATTTTCCAGTCTTGAAAATAGTTGAAATTTTTTCAAATTTCCAAAGTTGTTGAGAATTGTCGAAATTTCCAAAATTGTTGAAGTCTTGAAAATTTTTGTGAATTCTGTAATTTTTGTAAACTGTTGAAATTCTCCAAATTTTGTTAGATTTTTGAAAATATATTCGAAATTTTTTGGAATTTTCCAAATTCTCCAAAAATTTCCAATATTATTGAAAATCATTGAAGTTTTTGGAAATTATGTAATTTTTGGAACTGGTTAGAATTTTTTTCAATTTTGTCAAATTTTAGAAAATTTTCCGAAGTCTTGAAAAAAGTTAACATTTTTTCAAACTCCCAAATTTTTGAGAATTTTCAAAATTTCCAAATTTCGAAGTCTTTAAAATTTTTGTTAAGTGTTGGAATTCTTTCAATTTTGTGGAATTTTTGAAAATTTTCTGAAGTTTCGAAAGTGGTTAAAATTCTTGAAAAATTTCGGAATTGTTTAAAATTTTCGTGATTTTTGTTAAAGTTTCCGGGAATTTTGAAAAATCATGTTATTCTCAGAAACTTCTAAAATTTATGAAAATATGCATGATTTTGTAAAAATATAAATCGTTGAGAAATTGTGAAATTCCTGAAAATAAAGGTGGTGTCAGTCATCAAGCTCGTACATATTATTAAAGGTTGGTAACAGTTGGCAGTCATCGATCAGTTATGAAAAATCACGAGTGGATCACGTTAGATGAATGCAAAGTATTAGTTGAAATTTCGTATGTGGTACAGTGCGTTCTAAATTCTTAAAATATAATCTTCAATCACATGTTGGAAAAATGACATAATTGCAGTCGTATGATTCCAGCAAACTCAAAATATACTCTTTCATACAAAAACCAGTACGATATTTGAAAGATTCTGATCGCTGTAACGATAATGCAATGATACGCAATCGTCGCAATGTCATATCATTGCCCAACCTTGCCAGTGACCTAGCAGGGATAAAATAATCCAAAATGTCACGAAAATCGAATATACAGTTACATGACAAAGAATCATTGGATAACAATGCTAAAATTATTTTACTCGATTTATTTCAAAATATTACATCATCAACAAATATTTTTGAATACGTAAAAATATAAAATAAATATACATATATCAATAGTACAATATCATTGATATATAATTAATAAAATAAAACATTCTTTCTATTTTTCATTTTACTAAAATTAAACACGAAAAAAATCAGCCGAGGATTTTATGTGTTCTAAATATTAGAATATATGGAATAACCCAACCCATAATCATTTGCCGATTCCACTGCCAATCTGAGGAACTCAAAGTTACAGTAGATCTCCTGAAGGAGCGCTGTCTCCATTCACACGCTCTCCATCTCTCTCTCCCATTCCTCGCGACCAAATGATATACCCTCATCGCAGAGATACAATGACTGAGGTCTGAGATAGGAGTCAACAGCCACCGCGTTTCAATTCGACTGTTTCTCTCGTTGCACGCACGTCCTCCTACCACTCTCGAATTGTATGCCTGAAAATGATTAAACGCCAGTGCATGCATACGAGTGATGAAAGCAGGGCACATGTGTGCGGCTGACGTCCGCGCGTAGTGTGTCTGCCTCGATGAACATCAACAGTGCCGTGTGCTCTCGCGTTCGATAGAGCTTTGAAACCGAGTGTCGCGACTTTTCAGTTCACGGATATTACCATGTTGGATACCGGACTCAATTTTAGGTACCGGTACACTTTTCACGCTTTCCCTTTCGCGGATCCTCAGGCCCGCAATTTTATCTCCGCGTTTATCTCTCCGCTTTGTCCGCTTTTTCTGCTTCCCTCGTACTCCCCCCTCTTCACCGCTTGTTTACCGTCGAATGATTCCTCTCATTTCTCTCTTTCGATATTCATCTACTGACTTTATTTTCTTTCCTATGCATATATTCGTCCACGATTTGTTGATTCGCTCGCCAACTCGGGCGTGACTTTGCGCTGGTGCGAAGGTTATTTTTCATCGCGAAAAAAAGCGTTTGTTGGTCAGAGGCTGTTGAAATAACTTAGGAAGTGTCAAAGTAGGTGCTCTTCGGTGAATCGGCTCGTCGATTTGGTAGCTTAATATTTATAACGCACTTCATTATTTTTCGTACATCACTGAGATATGATACGGACGTAAAATTAAATCCACCGCGATAACCGATTAAGGATAACGAATAATGTATGACTAGGCGTACGTTTACAGCCTGTTTGAATGTGAATCATGTGTGATCAATGTAGAGACACTTTTTGGATTAAGTGAGAGGGAAAGCACGATTTCCAGTGAAAAATTTTTCTTTGGGATCAGTGTGGTACTTATTGGGGCATTTTTTGGTGGACGTTTTTAATGCAAATTAGAAGTATACGATGTTTGTGTGTTGTGAATATTGTGAACTTTTTGGCAGTCAGAAGTAAATGTTGGATTGGGTATTTTGATGATCAGTAGCAATGGCGAAATGGTTTATGTTCAGTTTTGATGTATATTTGAATGTTCAGTGGATGGAGAGCATTTGCTTTGTACTGAGGACGTCTAATTTTTGAGTTTTTGCGATTTTATTAAATTGAAAAGATCCAAATTGGGGTCTTTTTGGTTCGAGGTATACAGTCTTCGAAAAAACTGGAATTTTTTTGGTAATTAGAGTTTTGGTTGTGTGGATTTCATGGAATGAGCAGAATTGTCGAATTTTGGACCCTGATTTCATGAAACTGAGAAAAAAT
>JAPYZK010004581.1:0-19046 GCA_030522785.1 Platygaster equestris
GTTGTTTACAAAAGTGTCGAATACAGTCATAATCAATCCCGATGAAAATCAAAGCAACGAAAGGGATAATTAGTTTTCAACTCCCTAAAGTATGTAGCAAAGCTCTAAGGGCGATTTTTGCGTCAATCAATCAGGTAACCCATTATTTCGCTCCCTCTCAGCAGGGCCGTAAAATCACATATTTCTCGCAGTTGTTGAATAAAATATTGTGTGCGACTATTGGTCGAAAGAGGAGATTCCTAGAGCGTGGAGATTGCCTCGCGAGCGTAGCGAGTGTGGCAACACGCGAGTGGAATCTTTCTCTTTCTCCCACTAGTCGCACAATATACCATATTCTCCATTTTGAAGATAATTTTTTTCGAAATAATCATAAAGACTCACTGAGTGCATCAAAAAAGCTCAAATAGGAAAAATGATCGAAAATTTAATGTCTCTGAAAATCAGAATTAATTAACAAAGATTCTCAAGAATTCCCATCACATCCAGAACTAATGAAGTCATCAAAATACCTGACTGCAACCATCCCAACACTGAAAAAAAAAAACCATTTATCGCATGCATAAAATGATTCCCCCGTAAACCATCAAGCATTCGACGCTTTCTCGCCTACCACCACTTTCTGCATGTTCCAAAACTTTCATAATCCACGGCACAAATGGCACAATGCAGCTTGAGCGAGAGCCAAACGCTAATAGAAAGATTCGAAAAAGAAACGATCTGTCGGACTATGGGTTTCACTTCCGCGCGAGATATACGACCGAGCAGTGTCCGTCATGTTGGGGCCCAAACACCATAAAATTTTATAGGCAGTAGTGGTTTGCTGGATTTTCCTAGTGATTTACAGTCTCGCGTGAGGACGCTGCTATGGGCATTATAAAAGCTGCAGCCTCTCGTCGATTTGATTTTTGATCGTCTGCAGCTTCTGGAAAAATTTATGTATTAACCGGTGGTGGATCTCCGAAAGTCAGAATTTTTTATTCGGTAGTTTTGAAGCTTTCATATTTCAAAATCGGAGAGTTTTTCTGATCGATTTGGGATAACATGAAATTTTTAGTCAAATTCAACGCACCTTCGAAAAATGTGTCATTTCGGAAAATTTTCGAAAATTTCTCAAAATCGTATCCAATTTACAAAATTGTATCTGCCAGAACTTTTTCCTCGCCATTTTCTCCCGTCACATTTACAATCTTTTCATCCCCCCATTACAACCTCATAAACCCCTTTAAATTTCCATGTCCCAAAACCCAACCGATTAGCCAACGATAAGGACGTAACCAGAAATTTCTTTCGGGGGGGGGGGGGGGGGGGAAGGAGGGGGTTTTTCACTCGAAATTGATTCAGCAAGTTTGAAAAGTGAAGTTTTGGTAGAGAATTTACTATGGAAATTTTCTGAATTCTCAGAATTTTCAAAACTTCTTGAAATCTCTGAAATTTCCGAAATTTTTGGCATTCTTGGAATTGTCGAGATTTTTCAGACTTTTGAAATTCTCGAAATAGTGAAAACTTTGACAATTTGCGAAATTGTTGGAAATCTTGAAATTGAGAATGTTCAGAATCATCAAGTTTCTTAAAGTTTCAGAAATTCGTAAAATTTTTGAAATTTCAATAATTATGGAAGTATTGTGAATTTCCGAAATCTGAAAAATTTTTTGAATCTCTGAAATTTCCAAAATTTTTGGCATTCTGACAGTTTCAAAAATTCCGAAAAGTTCAACAATTTTCGAAATTCTCCAAACTTTAAAATTTATCAAATGAGTCGAGAATGTTAAAATATGCTGAAAATGTTCCAACTAAAAAAAATGTTCTCGGAATTTAAGAAATTCGTACAATTTTTAAAATTTCAAGAATTATGAAAACTGCCTTAATTCTCGAGATTATTGGAACTTTTTTAAATCCCCGAAATTTCTGAAATTTTTGAAATTCTACCAACTGTCAAAACATTGAAAATTTTTGAAATTCTCTAAATTGTTGAAAATCTTAAAATGTTCCAAATTATCAAGTTTCTTGAAATCTGAAGAATACGTAAAATTTTCTTAATTTCAAGAATTATAAAAATATTGTAAATTTTCAGAATTTTTTTTGATCTAGTACAATTCTCTAAAATTCACGAAAATTCCGAAATTCTTGAAATTGCCAAAATTCAAATGACCTCCAAAATTTTTATGTTTTTGTGCATTTTGAAGTTTTGATGGTTCGGAAATTTCAAAGCTTTCGAAACTTTGAAAGTTATGGAATTTTAAACGATTATGCAGTTCTGAAGTTTCTGAAGTTTTGTATCGGAATTTTGAATTTTGTGAAAAATTGTAAGGATTTTGAAGTTGGGAAGCAGTCAAGTTTTGGAATTTTTGAAGTTTTGAAAAAGTTACATAATTTAATGTTTTATAGCCTAGAAGTTTAGAAATTTTTCAAATTTTACAATCTTGAACTTTTGACGAATTCGGATGAATTTTTATGTTTTTGCGCATTTTGAAGTTTTGATGTTTCGGAAATTTCAAAGCTTTCGAAACTTCGAAAGTTATGCAATTTAAACGATTATGAAATTCTGAAGTTTCTGAAGTTTTGTATTGGAATTTTGAATGTTGTGAAAAATTCTAAAGATTTCGAAGTTGGGAAGCAGTCAAGTTTTGCAATTTTTGAAGTTTTGGAAAGTTAGAAAATTTAATGTTTTACAGCCTAGAAGTATAGAAATTTTTCAAATTTTGAAATTTTGAACTTTTGACGAATTCAGATGAATTTTTTTGTCTTTGCATATTTTGAAGTTTTGATGTTTCGGAAATTTCAAAGCTTCGGGAATTTTGAAAATTCTAGAATTTTTATGAATTATAAAAGTTTCGGAAGTTTGAAGTTCCTGAGAATTTAAAATGATGTCAACATTTTGGATGAATTTGTAGTTCAAAAAAAACCCCCCCCCGGCCCCCCCCCCCCCCGTTCTCGGCCAACGATTTTTCGACTCATTAAAAAAACTCGTAGCAGTTACCACTTTATTAGGGCGAAGAGAACGCGGAATCCCGCGGCGCGATTTGAAAGACTCGGTACGTTTCGCGACCCTCGAGAGGGAACCGTCGCTCCCCCGGTCTTGGTTCTCGTGTCTTGCCGACTTCTCCGGCGTGCGCGCATATCCCATTTTGGCGAGTCGCCGAACACGTGCGATGTGCATTGAAGAGCGAAAACAGTCGTTGAAAGTCCCGGGCCCATTGGGCAACGTGAAATCAGCGCGACTTTTGTGCCCAGAAGTCAGTACGTTCATCCGAATCTGGGCCGCGACATTTCCTCGAGGGACTTGGTCGTCGCCCATTGTCCCGGGGCTCGCGGCCGCGCCAACAACGAGTCACCTGCGACAAAGGCCGTATCGAGTTACCGCCGATGCCTCGGGACGTTCGCGGGACAAGAGAGACGTTGAAAATTTGCTGGGGGGCACAGGCCCTGATTGAACCTATGACTTTATTGTTCGCCACCGGCATTATGAGAACGGAAGTGCAAATTACGGCTTTCGCGACGTTACTTTCTCACGATCGAGATATTTTTTTCTTTCTTTCTTTTCTTTTTTCGGCTCCCGGATGCGAACGGACTTTGAAATTTATGTATTAAGCAGTGGTGGATCTCCAACAGTCAGAATTTTTTATTCATAATATGTATAAAGTGATTTTCACTCGAAATTGATTCAGCAAGTTTGAAAAGTAAAGTTTTATTAGAGAATTTATATATTATGGAAGTTTTCTGTATTCTCAGAATTTTCAGAAGTTTTTGAAATCTTTGAAATTTCCGAAATTTTTGGCGTTCTTGGAATTGTCGAGATTTTTTAGACTTTTGAAATTCTCGAAATAGTGCAAACTTTCAAAATTTGCGAAATTTTCGAAAATTTTGAAATCAAGAATGTTCAGAATTGTCAAGTTTCTTAAAGTTTCAGAAATTCGTGTAATTTTTGAATTTTCAATAATTATGGAAGTATTGTGGATTTCCTACACCTGAAAACTTTTTTGAATCTCTGAAATTTCCGAAATTTTTGGCACTCTGCAAACTGGAAACTTTGGAATTCTCCAAACTTTCAAATTCATCAAATGAGTCGAAAATGTTAAAATATGTTGAAAATGTTTCAACTAAACAGAAGTTTCTCGAAATTTCAGAAATTCGTAAAATTTTTGAAATTTCAAGAATGATGAAAACTGCCTTAATTCTCAAAATTATCGAAACTTTTTTAAATCCCCGAAATTTCTGAAATTTTTGAAATCCTACCAATTGTCAACATATTAAAAACAGATTGTTCGAAATATTGAAAAAATGATAACAACGCTCAATTTTCAATGTTTTCCCAAATTTTGCGTTTCCTTCCGTTTAATTCAATTTTCCCTTCTCAACCCTTCAAAGACCATTTTCTTCTCTCAGTGCAGACAATTTTCCTCAAAATTCCTCTTCAGAATACGAAAACCCTTTAGCTAATCGAAAATTAAAAATCGTTCAAGTTCGATAATTTTCCGCTATTGTTCAAATTGCTGTTAAATTTCCGATGATTTTATAAATTTTAATGGAAGTTGCGTATTTTACCAAATCTTTAAAAACGAACTTTTTGTATATTTTATTTTAATATATTATATTTTATTTCATATTTTTATACATTTTTCATATAATTTCCAGGAATCCATACACCATTTCAGATTGTCCGAAATGTTGAAAAAAATGATAACAACTCTCAATTTTTAATGTTTTCCCAAATTTTGCGTTTTCTTCTCCTTAATTTAATTTTCCCTTCTCAACCCTTCAAAGACAATTATTATTTTCTCTCAGTGTACCCAATTCTTCCCAAAATTCTTCTTCCTCTCAAAAAAGAAACCCCAAAATCGCGAATCGAAAATGAAAAATCGTCCCCGACGTCAAACACTTCCTCGTTGCATCCATCACGCGCCCCGAATTTTCCATGGTCCCCGAATAATTAATGAAGGCCGCATGCTAATGTTTTTCCCCCGCATTTCACACTGTGGAAAGCTTTTGTTCACGCCACATTTTTCGGAATACAGGAAAATATTGTGAAATAAAATCCAACACGTCTAAATCACTTTCTCGAAAGCTCCTTGACTTTTCACGCATTTTCCACATTTTTTCGCCCCCCTGAACGGACGTCTAAATTCCCGGGAATTGACCCACCGCAATGTTTGGGGTGCGTTCGTGTCTCTTGTCGTTGGAAAGTCGGCCATTATGCGGTTGTTAAATTGAAAAATCGAGCGGCGTTTCACGTAATTTCCGGAACCCCCGAGTTTGTCGACTCAAATCGAACCTGTAGGTCGGAACCCGAAGGAACAATCTACGTCTTTGTGGCGTTTTTGGACGGGCATAAATCACGGGCCCACAATTGGCGCACGGCTTTCATTGTCGTGCGTCTTTTTCGAATCGATTGAGGATCATATTATAGTTTCTCGTACGTAACTATCATTGGCCCGCGCGCTCGTAATCTTGATTTCTCGAAAACGCGTCGGCGTACAATTGATTGGGGCTTTCGATCGGGTTTCATGTATGTTTCGGGGGAGAAATTTCTACGAATTTTGGGTTGGGTGTTTCTATGTTTGGGGGAAAACAGATTGCGGGGAACTTAAACTTGAAATCTCGGCAAGTTGGAATATTGTAATAATTTCAAAATTCTGATAATTTCGGAAACTATGAAAATTCCAGGAACATTAAATGATTCGATAATTTCCAGGACGATCATAATTTTGATAATTTCGAAAATTTTCAAATTCCAAGAAACCAAAAAAATCCGAGGTCAAAAATGCCGAAAATCGAGGTCAGAAACTTCAAATATTGTAATGATTCAAAAATTCAGATAATTTGAAAACTGAAAATTAGGATAACTTCGAGAATTGCGAGAATTTATAAATTTCTGAAATCGCTGAGAATGTTGAAACTTTCAAGTTTTCGCTACACAGCTCGTAATAAAATTACGAGAGCGCTACATAAGCATTAGGCGCGACATTTGAAAGTGTTGCGCAACCGAACATCGCTCTCGCGAGTCAATTTATGACCCTTAAAAAAACCTAGACATTTTTGTATCTTGCCTAATAATTTTTTTTTAAGAAACAGCAAGTAAATACTTTTTATTCGTTGATCCTCCTCCCAAAAATCACTTTCCAGCAGCTAGAATGTCATTAAAAATCGAATATCAACCCGAGAACACGTCCCGAAAAATCAGTTCTAGAACTCTTAGCTCTCCGGAGCCCCGAACTCTAACACGCTCTCTTCCAAAGCCTTAATTATTTCAATAATCAGCTCATTACGAGCCCCAATATTTTGAAGCTCTTTTTGAACCGTCAAAGGTTCCTTCGGAAGCCTCAAAATACTTTTCGGATTTACGCTCGATCGAGCCCCAGTGTAGCTTTCTACGAAAGCCCCAAAATCGAAGCTTTCCACAGAAGCCCCAGCACTAAGCTCTGACGGAGCCCCGAGTTGAAAAGTGAGAAAATTTTTCATCTTTACGAGTTTTTATTATTTCAATTATATAACTGCAAAAAGGGGAATTAAAATAATCTAACTAACAAAATTTTGGTCCCGACGTTCAGCAATAAAATAGAATATGTAAATTTTATCCCGATTCCTTTCCCTCTAAGTGCACCCGAAAGCCAAGTCACTTGAGGAACAGTGCTCCCGGTTGGCCCAGGAAAAGGGGCTACGGAAAAATCCATTGGAGTGGCACTACGCCTCGCGCGGATTGGAAGGAGAGTGGGTGGAAATCCAGTGGGCTCAAGGACAATTTTCGCAGCGACCGTACAACCCGGGAGTTGACCTGGAGGACATCGTATACTGGTACGTGCCACGGCCTATTGAATTCCGGTCTATCGGCACCCCAAGAAAATGAAGGTCTTCTGTGACACCTGCCGCCGCACTTTCCACTGTGGACGCAAGCCACAAAAGGTCAACCCTAGCCGCAATCTTCGGCTGATCGGCCCCCGCGCCATCAACATCCCCCGGAAACTGGCCCCCACCTTAAACAACTCTCGGCCCAGCATTAATCTAATTTCTATTAACAATTTACGAAATTATTGAAAACGGGTCCAGCAGAGGTTTCACCTCTTTCACGATATCTTTCATTACGAAACAATTTTCTGAGACCAGAGAAAATTTCGAACCATTTACAACCTTTATACCAAATAAATGGAAATACAATGGTTTCTAGCAAGGTAATAACTACTGTCAATTTATCAATTTGATCATACATGAAAGGGTTTTTTAAGTCAATTATATAAAATCGAGGAACAAAATAAGTTTTGTTTGATTCTTCATAACTTTTAGGTTCTGATGTATAATCTTCAGTATAACCTTTACAATTTTGATTAAGTTTCAGAAGTCCGGTACCATGTAATTTAATATTTTCGACATGATTCAATTTTCCATTACACATTGCTGTAAGAATTATTTCTTTCCTAGGACATAAAGCCAATGATTTTCGCTCACATATTTCCAAGTTCCAATAATAGTTTTAACAGTATTTACTCGACAGTTTTCTGGAATCTTGTCGATTTTTGGCGATAGCAGTAGGACCTCGCAGACTGACTTCTCGGTTGACTCCAACGTATGCATCCGAAGGTAGACATAGCTTTTGTCTAAGTACTTGTTGCAATTCTCCAAATCTCGCAATAGGGTAAATTGGGTTTCGGATTGGGAAATAATGAGGCATTCCTCACAAGGTACAATATGAGAAAAATAGGTTGTATCAGGATGTTGGATAGGTAGAGGGATGAGGTGATGAACGAAAAAAATCGTTTTTTGGGTAAGTGGCATCGTAAGTGTAAAAATAACATATTTCTGTGAATAAATCAAATTTACGTTCATAACATCATGAATCATTAAAGGATCTTTTATATCTGGGTTTATCAAAAGATCAAATTTTCCTTCATAATCCTTAAGTTGATTTATCAGAACCCTCGGAGTAATAATATTGTAAGAGGTGAGATCATATCATGTCTTGCTAAAGTTATTGATTCAATATATTGATCGTAATTTTTTGAAATCTTATTGCACAAATTTTGCAAAGTCATAATGTTTTGTATGATCATTGTTTGTTCTTCAGAGTTATGGAGAAATTTATCGGTTTTACCAATAAACATATTTATCTTTTTAAAATTATTATTCGTAATATTTTCTTGTTCCTTGAGCGTCGAAAATCAATTATTGAGATCCTTTATTGTACTTGAAATTATGTGAATTTGAAATTTTAAAAGTGTCTGTGTCTGTCGATTCTCTGACATGAATGTATCAATATTATTCATATAATACGTGGCATCATCCATATCACGTTTTTTTCGCTTTTAAGGAATTTCGTGACTTACGACAAGTTCTTCGAGAATCTGAGATTTTTCATTAATGTTCTTTAATTCTTCAGATATTTCATTTAATATAAAATTGCATTGGAAGTTGGATGAATCGTTTTTTGAAGCAAGTGCCATTTTTCAACTATGATCACAATGACTTTGAGCTATATAAAAATGTTTGTCGAGAATTAATTTTGCTTGGTCAAGGTAGGAAATATTGAGGTGTCACAAGAGTCAATTTTGAATTCAATATTCGTACTATCCCAAGTTTGTCATAAAAATCCCGCTTGTTTTTTTGAAAGATACATTATCGAAAATTAGTTCGGAAAGGACAATTATTGTCAAAAGGAACATTAGCGAGATTTCCAAGATCGAAGTTTCCATCTGAAAAATAATGTTCAAGAAGATTGAAGTGAAATTTTTTGTTTCTATTCCCGATTTCTAATTCAGCAGTTCGATTATCAAAAACTTGACAGATTCGATATGGACTAATAAATTGAGCGACTAGTTTTCTTGATTTTTCAATTTTAACGTCGCGTTCGGCGAGTGATACTAAATCTCCTTTCTTGAATGTCATTGGGTTTTGTTTTTTATCATGATAATCCTTGCTTTTGACTTTACTTGAGATTATATTGTATCTGGTAATTTGAAAACAGGTATTTAATTTATGTTGCAAAACTTTCATGTAATCATCGTATATGTAGTGAAATTTTGGTTCTTGAGTTACAGAAAATGGCAAATATGCTTTTTTTCCGGATAATGATTCATAATATTCATATGATTCGAGGCGAGCCGAGGCCGAATTTTTGCGGCCTCGGCTAGCATTGGCCGCAAGAACGCCAAGTCGTCTGAATTCAAAACCGTCTAAATCGGGATTCAGAATCCCTGTGCACCGCGATTCGCGCAGAAGGGATTTTTCCACGAATGTAAGTGCAAAAACCGAATCGGCGAGTTTTTGCAATCACACAATCCGCGGCGCGCGGATATTCAGAATCCCGATTTATGCGGTTTTGCGCCGCTAAAATTATGCTCCGGGGAAAGCTTCGTTTTTCCAACGAGTTTTGAACTATACTTTTTTCAACGAGCATGCATGGGAAATTAGATATCGGACGTATGTAGAGCATAGCGAATTCGGCTAATGACACACTTTTTTTTCCATCACTGCTACGAGTGAAGGAAGAATTCCTTTACTGCTAGTCGTGAAGTGAAAAAAGGGGCGTGTAATTGGTCGGATTCGCCATGCTCTACGCACGTCAAATATCGAAATTTCCATGCGCGAGTTTTAAGATTGTATATTTCTCAACCAGTGCAGAAGAAAATTTTTTTACGAATGTGATTGCAAATCTCGCCTTCGGCTCGTCTTGCGAACCTCAAATTTGTTGAAAAAGCCTTTATGCACAAGTTGAGGACTATATTTATCCGAACAACGTAGAGAAAGTACGATTTTTGAAGTTTTGAGCCATGGAGGAAACCGCATTTACTCCATGTCGTTGGGAAAAAGTATTGCTTATCTCGTCGATAGTAATTGCCTTTTTTTCATTTTCGTTTTCGAATGTTATGACATTGACTATTCTACTTGCGTAATATCCATATAATCAATAGCATCGTGTTGAAAATTCATTAGTCTTCGAATTTTATCTTCGAAGAATAGTAATGGCCATTCAAGTTGTATGGAAATTCTATTTTTGAAATCATGCTTATATAATTATGAGCAACATTTCCGACAAAGAAACAAGAAAACTCCGAAGGAGTGGTGGCAACTCCATCGTGGGTCTGAAATTACTTACATTCCCACGTTCGGTAATAACAAATATTATCGTCAAATTAACTTAACAATGCGCCTTTGGCGTCGAATTATGCGTGGCTGCGGAATCCAAGTATACATATCTTCAGAATACTACAACGATAAAAATCCGTCCATATAAGCATCCCCGACCCCCCCCCCCCCCCCCCCCGCCACCAACCCCCTTCACTGGAGGACGTCTCAAATGCAGCGTACTTCCCCTTCTAATAACTCTGATCCTCATAAGGATTTATCAAATCCTTTGAAAAATTCAGAAATTTCTCATAAATCATACATTTCTCATTCGTTGACATTATGAAACCCTTATAAGAAATTTCGAAATAATAAGATAACCTTATAAAATCCTTACTAGTATATGATCCTCATAAGGCGACCTCACAAAAATTTATAAGGAATGTTAGATTTCTAACGTGGCCTTATAAAATTTCTATGAAGATTACCAACCTGTCAAGGTGATTCCGTAAGTATTCATTTGGAGCAAATATTTCTCATCAGGCATTCCTAATTTCTGCTTGTCCTTTATATACAATGTCGCGTCTGAGATATGTGATGTACTTTACGATTACTGTTGTAATTTCCCTATCACGCGATAGAATTCGAGGGGGAAAGGAGGTTCTTTCCTAGCATTTGTGCAGTCAAGTTACTTGTGCTAATGTTAATGTTATGGATATGTTAATATAATATGTATGTGGAACAAATCACGAAACAAGTAAGTACAATAAATTCGACTGCACAAATGCTAGGAAAGAACTTACTCACTCCCTCGAATTCTATTGCGTGGTGGGAAAAGTATAGAAGTACTCGAATAGTACATTACGTATCTCAGGTGCGAGATTGTATATAAATGACGAGCATAAATTGTTATGGGGTTGTCCATTGATTACATAAGGCCGAGAGACGGAGGGGGGGGGGGGGGCGCAGTTCGAAGGAACTTCACGCTCTCCTCAAGAGGGAGGAGGGGGTTAGTTAGCAAATCTTACGTAAGGATTCGAGTATGCAAAATTCTGAATAAAATACCATAATGAATGCATTTGTTGGAAGAAAAAATTTTTTCGTTACCTTACGTAAGATCTGATTGGGGTTAGGGGGGTTTCAAATCTTACGTATTCCTTACACGGGAAGAGGTGTCTAAATTTTGAAAAAATTCCCTCATGTAAATAACAGACAGCCTCTATGAGGATTTTATTAGGTCAATCATGGTTTCCCTTAGGATCAGAGTTACTGGCGCCACGCTTTTTTTGAACATTTATGATGTGACTTGCAGAGCATAATTGTGTTTTTTTGTGTGTAATTTTTACTTTCTATTCCAAGCAAACCAATGATCATAACCAATGCTATGATACAGAGCGCTTTATACAGAGCGCTAAAATTTTTATAACTATCAGATATAGTGCTAGCACGCATTTTTGCAAAATTTAAGTGAGATCGTCTGTTTCGTTACCGAGATAATGCATTCAATGGGTTCTCATGGGAAATCTGAAAATTCGACGTAAAATGGTGCTTTAAGTGCAGAACGGATTTAGAGACATGCGTGGAAAATCGAATATACCAAACAATAGTAGAATTCGAAATTTCACGTAAAATTTAAATGCGTTTCTCCTTCTAGTTATCAAACTGCGGGCAAAAAGTTTTAGAAAATCGTGCTCACCGAAGTTCCGAGCCGAACGGTGTGGCAACATCGTAGGGAACATTGTATGAAGCATCTTGGGAAGCTACGAGAAGCATCTAGGTGACATATATGTTGCATATAGGGGACATATACGTGACACTCTCACGCGCAAGGCACCTATAGGTCACCTCCAGATTGCGTATACGTAACCTTCATCTCGCTGACAGTTAACCTACAGATTACCTTCATGAAGGTGACCCTAAGTGCCTTGCACGTAAGACTGTATGTCCACTATATTCACCCTATATGTCACCTAGCTGCTCCCTATAGTTCATCTATAGGTACTTGTGTGCCAAGGGATGCTTCTTCACGATCCTAGATAAATTTGAGATAGTCTATCTATATGACAAAAGGGCAGACCAACCAAAAAACGTTAAATAAAAGTGTCCGTGAAATATTTTTAGTCACGAAAGTCATCAATTCGAGTTCAATCCGGAAATCAGTGGAAGTATTCGCGCATTCTCCCTCACGTGATACATAATTTGAGACGTGATATCATTCGTTTTCCGAAAAAAAGATATTTGTTCATTTAGGTGCCAAAGTGAGCCGTTTTCACGCTAAGTAACATCTCTTTGTTTTTTACTTTCTCGAGGCGCAAAACGGCTTGTAAGCTCCGAGATGAACATCAATAAGCTTTTCATATCGAAATCATCCGAAGTGCGTCAATTAGTGTGTGCGGGTCAATTCAGAAATTCTGCTTTGTGAGCGGTGAAGATGTCGACGCATCAAGATCTGCTCGCGCGACGCAGGGGTTACGTAAGCTTGGTCAAAAAAACATTTATCCCGACGCTGAGCGACGAACTGGGTTTTTTTCACCATGCTCACGTTACCTCTGCGTCTCGCGATCAGGTTTTGGTGCGTCGACAGCTTTGGCGCTCACAAAGTGGAAGTTTTGAATTAGCGCGCATGCATTAAATGACGCGCTTTTGAAATTTGAGCTACAAAAAAGATATTTTGTTACTGTAAATATCGAATTTAAAATTCGACGTGAAAACAAGTGCAGCATTTGCCCCGGTCTCCCATACCTATTCAAGTGGTGTGCGATGCTATCGCTAATTGAATACCCCTACCAATGTTGCAAAATAGTTAATGCAGCGAGAAAAAAACATACAAAAAGTAAGGAAATTTTTCTTTGCCTATCTTACATCATATTCTTTTGTCTGCTAATTATTGCATAAGCCACAATCAGCTGATTTGCTTGCCAGAAACATAATGTGGCTTCGAGAAACTAGTATAAATACGATCTCATTATCTTGACATGCTCAGTTCTCTTGCCTTCGTTGAATATTATTCCAACCCATCTCAGTATAGCGCAATGATGTTGAGTAAGTACATTTCCAACTTTCTGTACCTTTGGCACATTTTAATTGCTTTCAATTGTTTTCTAGTCTTTCTGGTCACTTTTGTGTTTGGTACGGGAGTTCTTGTGAATGGGGATCCGGATGGATTCGGCAAATTGTTTGCCAGACACTCGTTTAACTCATTTTCTGGTACCCTTTATAAGGTAATTCAATTTTATCTTCGTCTCAAAATTAATCAGCGACAATGCACGAATATTTGAACTTCCGCAAAAGTAATAGACTGTGTTGATGAGTTTTAGACCTATAATATCAGAATATGTCTGCAGGAGCTTTCGAAAATCGAACCGGGGAATAAAGTTTCTTCCCCGTTCGTCAATCATTTGGGACTAATGATGGCGTGTTACGGGGCTGAAGGGGAAACTTATAAAGAATTAAACGAAGTACTTGTCATGGATTGTCGTCCATGGTTTTTTAGAAGAGGATACCAGTTGACACGTGAAAAGCTGGTAGGTGTCGAAACGGTGAACGTGACGATTGCACTTATGATCTTTATGGATTTGGTTACAATACGATGTCGTGATTTCTTTCCTTGACGTATCATCGAAATTCTCTTTAAATAATCAGATATCTGATGTGATTCTAGTGGTTTTCAATAAGGCTACCTTATAATGTCCTTATCAAAATTTCCCGTCTCATAAGGGTCCCTCTAAAACAATTCCTATTCTTGTAAGTAACCTCATGAGGAAAGTTTTTCATCATAAGAAAGCTGATAAGGATATTTGAAACATTGTAAGTTTTCCGCAATACCTTGTTATACTTTGTAAACTTTCGAAAAGACAGAAATATTTCCACGATTGTTCTGCGAAACTATCTAATGAAAGTATAAGTTTACTTAAAAGGTGATCCCTCTGAAGAGCGTAACCCAAATTTACGATAAGGGTCATTTTCTAATGAAAAATATCGGAAAATGAGCCTCCCAGTAAATTTAGGTATATATATATATATCTCAACTTCCGAAGTACATACTATTCACTTTATGTATATCTACTATGACGATTTCCGTATTTTTTCTAGTGAAAAACCACCGTTTTTAGCCCTAGGGCCGAAATAGCGCATCATGTGAAAAGTGTAACAAGTGCGCAAATGAGGTTATTCCGTGAGTGTAAAGTTCGAAACATGAGACGGAGGCGGACACGCGAGATAGAGGCAAACGCGAAACGAGACAAAGGAGAACGCGCGAGACGTAGACGAACGCACGAGCGTAGCGAGTGAGTGCAGCCGAAGTCAAGTGCGTTAGCCGACGTCGAGTGCGTGAGCCGAAGTGAAAAGCGTTCTAGCCGAAGTTGGGTGTTACAAACTTTACATCGCACTTGCGGGCTAACCTACTTTGCGTACTTGTTGAGGGCCGTTCACGTAATACATAACACTATTGGAGAGAGAAAAAAAGATAGTTTGACATGAGTTAGAAAGCGACATGCGTAGAAAAAAGCGTTACGTTATACATACGTGGACGGCCCTTTGCATACACCGCTTCATTCACAAATGCACAATAAATGCGCTTTTGAGTGCACGAAAAAGAAAAATTTGTGGAAATTTCCAGAAAACTCGAAATTTTCGAGAAATTCAAAATTTTTGAAGTATTCGGAAACTTTAAAGATTTTGAAAGTTTTGGGAAAACCATAATTTTTTCGGAATTTTAATAATTTTTGGAATATTTGTAATTTCAAGAAATTTTTGGAATTTCGAAAATATCCGGGATTCTCAAACAATTGAAGAAATTCTGGAAATTTTCAGAAATTTTAAATATTTTTAGATTTTTTGGAATTCTCAGAAATGTTCGGAAATTCTCGGAAATTTCGAGAATTTCTGATAATTCACAACATAGCTGTAAACTTGTCAATTACAAGAATCATACAAACCCACTGAATTCCATGAATTTGAGAAATATCCTGAATTCGGAAAATTCTCGGGTTCGGAGAAATTTAGAATATTTAAGAAATTTTGAGAATGTTTTGGAGTTCATGAAAATTTTTGGAATGTCGAGATTTTCACATGGTCCGAAAATTCTTCAAAACTCGTGCGAATATATTTTCAAAAATAGTGCGCAAAATAGGTTTCAGCGGACAGTTATTTCGCACTGCTATACTTTATCGATAGAATAGTACATTATGTAACGAGGAGCAGAAACATGCTATCATTCGAACATGGCAGTTTTAGCGGCCGCGAGCTTTGACTTGTCTGCGCCTCGGCCGCCACGACTACCGCAGAGTGAAATAGCATCCGCTTCGAGTTGCATATAGTACTTCTCCTGAAATTTGCCAATAATTGGCTTTGTCGTGCCAAAAAAATGCCACCGCTGCCTCGATACCCTTCCGCTAGGCCAAGTTCCCTATCTTGTTTTGTTTTGATCCACTCTTTTCTGTAGCAGAGAGAAATGAAATCTATTTCACTCTGCTGCCATTCACCGTCCGGAAAAAAGCTATTCTTGCTCCGCTTTTGAAGCGCGAAAAATGGCAATTATCGGCAAATTTCAGAAAAAAAGCATCATGCACCCACATCACGTGCATGGAAAAGCGCTATTTTTGTGCTTGTGTAATGGAAATTTCCTTTTCGTCCTCGGGCGCAAACGACGATTTTCCGCCCGTCCTGCAAGCACGAAAAATTGTAGATGCTTATACAATGGGATACGAAATTGCTTCTGAATTTTCGTTCGCCCTTTTTAGAAATTTTTGAATTAATTACAGTATGAACGTCATAAGGTCAAATTTTCCTCATGAAACTTGAACATCCTCATGAAAGGATTCTGGATGTTTTATGAAGGAATTGATTCATTATAAGGTGCCTTATAAGAATCACAGTTACTCGAGATTGTCATAAGAATATTAATTCATAAATTTCTCATTGCGTTTTCCATCAGTTGTCGGAAAATCCTGGCCTTAGTATTGCAGCGAGAATCTTTACATCGAATATATCAGTGGTTACCCAGTATAAGTTTGACATGAATGAATATTACGACTCTGGCATTGATACCGTTAACTTTTTGCAACCACAAAATGCAGCTGATTTTATCAACCAGTGGGTTGACAACAAAACTCAGCACAAAATATCCGAGCTCGTCAAAGCAGGTGACACTTTTTTTTTGAAGTTTTAATATAACACTACATTGAATGTTTACTTAGTGAACTCGAATTATTATTCACCATGAGGCTTAATGACCACCTAGATGATTGTGAATAGTTTTTTCATAGTCCTCATTCAATTTTTGGATCGTTTTTAATCTAGGTGACTTCAACCCGAATACAATGATGATTCTCGTCACCGCCATTTATTTCAAATCAAGTTGGGAACATGGATTCGATATTGATCTCACACGCAATGAAACATTCGAAAAAGGCGACGTCACAACAAAGGTTCCTTTCATGAAGAAAACAGATGAATTGATCCACGGCACTGTCGAAAATCTGAACGCTAGTTTTGTGAAACTGCCGTACAAAGTAAGATAACGGATATTGCCGATTTGACAGTATAGAAACGATGTACCATACGCGTTTGAAATTTTCAGGGTGGTAATTTCAGCATGGTTATCTTCCTTCCTGACAGGGGACACAAACTGGAAGACTTCGAACAAAATTTCCCTAATCTGAACATCACAGACGTTTTGAATTCCGGACGAAGAGATAACGTGGATCTTTCGTTGCCGAAGTTTAACTTCGAAAGTACATTCGAATTAGATACAGCCTTGCAAAAGGTGCTGATACACGATGTGTTTATCAATATCAGAAATAAGTTTTAGCTGTTACATATAAGCATCTATGCTTCGGCATATATTACCGGATGCTTAATCATCATCAATCATATTTAGAACCATTGTTATAGAATTCAGCTAACGTGATAGTTTGGAATAACACTGTTATTTTATACTTTAGATTGGCGTGAAACGTGCGTATTCGGACGGAAGTGATTTTACTGGAATATATGAAAAAAACCTCAAACTTGCAAAAGTTATACACAAAGCTGTTATCACCGTTGAGGAAACTGGTACTGTAGCTGCAGCAGCGAGTTCATGTGAGTTTTTGTACTGAATGCAACATTTTGTACACGAATTCAATTCACAGCTAGATTCATCGAACATTTGATGTCAAGTGTACTGTTCATTGTAGGTTTCGTACACAATAACAATTGTCTTTGTGTTATCAAAGTGTAATGGGAGAAGAATGTTGTTTTTTGTGTAGCATTATATGCACCGATAGAACAGTTTGTACGGAATTCGTGCGAATTAATGCGGACGCGCTTGCATGCAAACGTTTGCACGAAGTTTTGACGAGTGTCAATTATGGATACGTCCGCATATATTCGCGCAAAAGTTCGCGCAAAGGCCTTACACACGGTAGTTCGTGCGAAGTAAGCACGAAATGTGCACGAGAATACGGTTGTATTTCAGATGCGAATGTGTTTCTTTATGAATTACTTTGTTATCGACAGCTACGGTAATTCTTATGTTAGAGGAATTTCATCAGTCGACATTATGCTTTTTTCGTAGTTGAATTTCAATTGACGTCCACTCTCAACGGTGGACAAAATTTCACAGCGGATCGACCTTTCATGTTTGTGATTATGTACGAACCTACAGGGTTGGAATTGTTCGTTGGAAGCGTCTATTGTCCCTAGTCCAGGAATCGAAATGCTTTGTAGTATGTGTACCACGTTCTACGTATATCACTTTTAATCCACCCAGTGAATAAAAAAAATATTAATGTACATCGAATAAATGAGTACATTACTGTTAAACGAAAAGATATTTGCTTTGATTGATTCATCATTTACACTGTTTTTACGATTCCTACTATAATGACTCTATATGAAGGGATAATAAAGTTGCCAAAAGTCATACTTCTACTGTCTTAAAATGGAAAGAGAAAATATTCTAAGATCTATTAAATCATGAAGCAATTGAGTGAAGTGCCTAACTGGGCCCCCGCTCAGCTTTTTTGGCTTCAACTCATAAGCAAAAGAGTGTTTTTATCCGAACGAATCCACATTTGAGAGGCCGTATATAAATTACGTAACGCTCCTAGGGGGTGTAAATGTCCCACTGGATTGTAAAAAGTTACCGAAAAAAATTGGTATCTGTGTTCTAAAAACATTTGTATGTACTGAACTGTGTTTATTCGGCACAACATTCTAAAATACAGAAAAATTCCGGTATTGGCGATATAAAAACTTAAAGGATTAATTAGCACACGAAACGCGGCACACGCGTAAGCGTGTCGAACATTCGTCGAAACTTCAAAAGTCGGTCCATTCTGCAAACGTGCTACGACGCCTGGACGAGTAGCGCGAAACATCTGGCTGTACTTGACGAAAGTGTACTTGATTCACGGTTGTTGAGCCCAAGTTTCCACACTTTTGAGCTTTCGGCACACGAGGGTTGACATTCTTCAACCCTCGCGCCAAAAAATCAAACAAATACTGTTTTTATTTTGAAAAAAAAAAGGGAATTTAAAGTAAAAAAGCATGACATTAATGATGATTCATATGGTGTCTATATATACTATCTGATATAGACAATTTACAGAAAAATAAAATTTCGGAATATAGAAATTTCTCCCCCCTCCCAATTTCCTTGCCCCCCTCCCCTAAGTGTAACGTTACGATGTCTAAAAATACAAAATATAAATATTCTAAATATTTTTTGTGTATTTTTCATCATTATGCAAAAAATGTACAAAATAGACAAAGATTTTTAGAATTCAGACAATGTTGGTTTTAAAAACACTCGAATGATTACAATTTCGTTTCGAAAAAATAAAAAGAAATGTTAAAAACTTGATAATGTTGGAGTGTTCTATGAATTCGAAACATTTTCTCAAGTCCAAAAATATGAAAAAAATTGTATAAAATACAAATTTTTTTATTTTCTTTAAATTTCCTAGCACTACTTGAATTTTCAAATATTCTTCAATAATATCGAAAAATTA
>JAPYZK010004583.1:0-10412 GCA_030522785.1 Platygaster equestris
TCAAAAATTCTCTTATTAAAGCTCCTTCAGAAACAGCAGTTTATAGAATTACACTATCTATGAGCGATTAATGGAAAGATAGTAACAAACCCAGGTGTATCTAAGTGACCATGAGTGCAAAAGCATATTTTAGTACATTTAATATCTTTTACATTAGATAATTTAGAATACATAGTAGACGAGTTGTTTCGAGTTGACCACACAAGTTCAGTATATCTTCAAGCATCACAATGTGAAGTCAGTAAGTTATCATTCCAGTTTTTGGTACAGGTGCAATGAAAAAATATCGCTGGATCTACGTATTCATTCAAACACATTTCCTGCTGTGGGTTTTCGTGTCGTCCTTTGATAACGATTTACTATGTTGCTATCCTAATGCATCATTTATTATGAACGTTGACTCGTTTAATTGTTCAAATGGACGAAAACTACGTCTTGATTGCGATGAACCTACAATATTCGACCTTCCACAAAATTTTTCAGACAGTTATTACGTTGACGAAGGATCCAACTTGATATACTCTTCAGAAGTGATCCCTCTCGACAGGTAAACTACGGAAAGATCGGTTCAATGCTATGCATAACTTAATCATAAGAGAATCAATAGGATCTAGATTTATACAGGATAATGTAGATAAAAAATTACTGGAGTGCGTCTTTAACGCATTAGAAAACACACATTCTCTTTCTTGAAAATGAGTTGGGTCTGATAACACTAGGTGAAAGTTTAATGATTCTGAACATTCGAAATACTTGAATCTTATTATAAACTTCTTAGATACTGCTTGACAAAACCACAAATAAATCGTTCAAAGGCTCTTATTTGTCCATCGAACAAAAACAGGAGTGTAGTACGATATTCCAAAAAGTGGCAGAGAGCTACGTCTGCATTGGCCTCGTTCATATCGTTAATTTTTACGATCTTGGTAGTCACCATTTACAGTCTACTGCCGTCGAAAAAAATCATCCACAAGTTGTGGATAGAACTCGGGATTCCCGGAGTTACATTTTTACTTGTCGACATCATTCGCTATGCAGATTATGTCTTCGGGTTCACAAATAACTTCCTCCGCTCTGCACTAAGTACGACTTTTTTATTCACGATGACAAGATATCGTGATGGCATATAGTTTCGTGAATTCACAGATACGTTGCACTTTCAGCTTACGCATTCTATTCCTCGAGCATTTCTTGTCAACTCTGGCTTACTATTATTGCTTTTGACACTTGGCGTGCAATTTGGTGAGTTTTTGTCCATTTTCTTCTGACTCAAGGATTTCTATCGTCTTGTACAGAGTGACCGGTAATGTTTTGACGATTTCACGTTTGAATCCAATCCGTTTGAAATGAGGGCAAGTGACGAAAGCGCACTATACATGTGGCATGGACTGTTAATTTCCATCTCATAGTAGTAGGTAGTATCATGGCGTATTTCATGAAGGAACAACGTACGTTTGCCGTGGAGTGTTTTTTTCTAAGTGGTGAATCCGTCGTGCGAGTGCAACGTGAATTCCGCAAACGATTAAATATTCCGCCGCGAAAACCGATTCCTGCTCGTGGAACGATATTAAACTAAATTCTCGGTCGCGCGTTCGGCAGACGCATCATCTCGAAACGCGCGCTTTCCGAATGACCTCTTCGCTCGCCCGATCCGACCGCACCAGATATATTCTTGTGGAGTCATTTGAAGTGCAAGGTGTACTCCGACCATTCAAACAACTTGAAAGGATTGAAACAACGGATTCGAGGCGAAATTTCAAGAATAACCCCAGATGTGACGAAAAAAGCCATCGAAAATTGGATTTCCCGCTTGAAGTTGTGTGTAGCCGTAGACGGACATCATTTGTCAGATGTTATATTTCATAAATGAAATTAAATAAATTTTCCACCTTGTGTAAGTTTTTTACATTGTTGTAGTGATAACGTAACGATTTGTTTAAATTAGAAATCGTCAAAACATTACTGGTCACCCTGTAGCTAGCACTTTTCGTTCACTTTCGATATCTTTTCCTTCTGCTGTTGAAGCATCGCTAAAATTATTCACTATGGATACAGCATATATCCACAAACAGGGAATCTTCATCGCTCGTCAACATGACATCCGCTTTTATTAAAGGTTCACGATATTTCCATTAGAAGACAACAAGCTACTTGCTACGTACAATTCAATTGGACATGGTCTCCCGACAATATTATTGATTTATGCTATTGTGGCTGATTTTTTCGAAGGTTCGCATATAAAACCTGGTTTCATGAATTACCCCTACTGGTTCAGAGGTCAGTTGATGTTCACCTGTTCGATAGTGCAGTTACATACTCATATGCATAAGCAATCTTTATATTCAGATGATAAATCCTGGTGGATACTTTTCTGTGGACCACAATGTTCCTTATTTATACTTGAAGTACTCCTGACTGTTTTATTGTTCGTGAAATTATTTATAATTCGCAAAAAAAGTATTCGAGGTGCGGGGATACAAGTAGCGGGATATAAATGGTCAACGTATGTAAAGATCCTGTTTGTGATGAATTTGTCGTTTGTGCTCGGTTTCGCGAGATGGATTTTCGATACTGCATCTACTGAAGTATATTGGTAAGCTGAATGATTGCAGTTTTTGACACTGTATACAATTTTCATGTTGTTGTTATTCTTGTCTTAAAAGGGAGTCTGATGTTATTGGAAGTACCTTGTATTTTCGAAGTTGAATTCCTACATATTTTTTATTTTCTATTATTCATTGCGGAAAAATTTATGATTTCGAAATCGGAGCTTCTACGAAAATTGTAATTTGTAAATTGTAATTGTAATTTAAAGTACTTTGAATTTCAGGAGTCGAATTAATTAATTTTTTTATTTTCCAAAAATTCTTTTATTTCGGAAGTTTACGCAGTTGATGATTCCGAAGCATTACACATATCTTCAAATAATATAATCGACATAATTATGATATTAGTATATAGATGCGTTTTACGTTACTATTTTTCACGTAAAAAAATTTTCAGGAATAGGAATAATTTAACATTTCCTAACGATTATCTACTTTCCAGAATGTGTGTTAATCTTCAATAAATTTTATACACTTTACATGACTTGCAAAAGTCATCAAAATATTCAGCATCTATCTAAGAAAGTTTCTCCCAAACACGGGAAGTTTTCATTCGTTGTGTTCTGCATTGCAGGTTCCCAACTCTACTTTTCGACAGATTACATGGTCTGTGGTTCTTTATAATACTGGTTCCAATGTGCAAAGAAGTACGAACATTTCTCGCTGGGAAATATAGTTCATGAATCCTATCCAAACTAACATGATGTCGATGGAAAAATGTATTCTGTAATCCTTTCCGTGAATTATGCTGAGCGTCCTGAATAAAATATCATGATTACGACTGATGAAAAATATGATATTCCTATTTTGATACATGATATAAGATATGTCGAAATAGTGCAGAAATTACATTCAGTTCATTAATTGTAATCATCAATCAGTCAGTAAGTGACATATGTACGTGACAGTTCATCAAAACTGATCGAATCTCACGAAACTTGAAAAGTAATTCAAACCTTCACAAATTTCTCATAATTGACGTCTACGACGTCGAAAATTCGGAGGTACAGGTGCAATCGAAAAGTGTCGTTGGATCTGCGATTTCATTCATACACATGTTCTGATGTGGGTTTTTGTGGCGACCTTCAATCATGATTGACTATGTTGCTATCCTAATGCAACATTTATTATGAACATTGAATCGTTCAATTGTTCAAATGGACGAAAGACACGTTTGAATTGTGATGTACCTGCAATATTCGACCTTTTACAATATTTTTCGAACGGTTATTATGTTGACGAAAAATCCAACTTGATATACTCTTAGAGTTGATCCCTTCCGACAGGTAAACTACGAAAACATCGGTCTTATTTGGTATCGTCCAAAGAATATGTTTATTGGAACTGTATCCCTCATATTCATGTTATAAATACGATAAAGGCAGTGAAAATTCCATATCGTTATTCTAATGTATAGTATAAAAAATCTAAAAAAAAAAAGTATGTATACTTTCCAACCTAATACTTCCAAAATCGGAATGAATTTAAGGTTATATCAGTCTTAACCTCGATAGCCATCATCTATCAAAGATTAATGGAAAGATAGTACCAACACCGAAAACATCAACAAATTAGGGTATAAAAATATGTTCTGATCTACAAAATGGTCCTAAGATCCGATACAAGCTTATCCACTTCTACTGAACAAATAATGTATTTCTGAGTATACTAGAAATAACTTATCTCTTGAATCTGAATACTTCATCAACTCTGAATACGAGTGCACATACTCTCATATCACAATTTAGTCTATCTTTTATGAACTTCGAAGTCAACCCCCAGTAGTTTTCTTCAGTTTGTGACAAGAGAGTCGAATTTTTCGCGGAACAAGGTAAAAAAATGATCCAGAAAATTTACTGAATAATTATACTCCCTGTAACGTTTGTGTGTTTCATTCAAATTTTCGCTCGATCTTTCTAATTCTTATCTTTCTAAGAAACTTTACTGTAATCTTCTACTACTTTTTCTTTTCTTACGACAATAGGAACAATGAATAGAAACCGTCTCATCGCATTTATCTACACACATGTTCTACTATTCGCTCTCGTGACGTCCTTCAACCACGATTTACTATGCTGTGATCCGAATTCAACACTTATTACAAATGTCGAATTCTTCGATTGTTCAGATGGACGCAAGCCACGTCTCAATTGCAGTGAACCTACAATAGTCAATTTTGCGAAAGATTTCAACGCTTACTATATCGACGAAAAATCGAATTTAGTATATTTTGCCAAATCGATACCTCCTGACAGGTAAATTCACATAATACGGGAAACAGATACGAACGCATTACACATAAAATGACATTGACCCTACAAAATGTCGTAAGCACCTATGAGAACGCTCCAAAAAAGATGCTTTTTTCTCCTTCATCCTACTCGGTTGAAGTTTGCTAATTCCAAACTCACACTACATCATAAATTCCGCAGGTATTGCTTAACAGATTCACGAAATAATCGCTCGGAAGCTCTTATTTGTCCATCGAACAAAAACAGGAGTCGACCACGGTACGTCAAAAAGTGGCAGAGGGCTGCAGTTGCAGTTGCGTCGACCATATCCCTCGTTTTCACGATCTCGGCACTCATTATCTACAGCTTACTTCCGTCGAAAAAAATTATTCATTGGTTGTGGATAGAGCTCGGGATATTCGCAGCAATATTCCTACTTGTCGACGTGATTCGCAATGCAGACTATATTTTTGGATTTTCAAATAACTTCCTACGCTCTGCGCTGAGTAAAAGTTTCATAATCACTATGACACGATATTGTGATAACATATGTTTTCGTAAACCAACGATGAATAATGAACTCTGATAAGTGATCTACTGGGAAGCCCTGCATTAGATTCTGAATGTAGTCTCAAATCTCGAATAGCGAACAATATTAGAGAAATTATGTCAATCGTCTTATTATAGGGCAAGTATCCATCATACTGATTACTCGTTACTTTCAGCATTCGCATATTATTCCTCAAACAATTCTTGTCAACTTTGGATCGCCCTTATCGCTTTTGACACTTGGCGTGCGGTTTGGTGAGTTGTAGTCTAATATTTTTGGTGAATGCTATTATATTTCATTGTCTTCTGATATCTTGCTATATTATAGAAATATGTGTACAACCAGCCACCCTCTACTCCCGCCCGTTAGTTCTTCATTTATTTCCATCACTTTTCATCGATTACCATTGATAACCATGAATTACCGTAGATTTTTATGAATTCAAATAGTTTCAAATCGAATTGAATCGACTCGTATTGACTTCTATTTCTTTTCATTCATACCTATCAACGCCCATCGATTTCTGTCAACTGTCGTCGATTTTTATCCATCATCATCGATTTTCGAAAATTCCCATCGATTTCCGTCGATTCCCATGGATTTCCTCCAATTCCTATTGATTTCCATCGATTTCAATAAATTCCGATCCATTTCCATTAATTCCAATTTTTTAAAGAAGTTTCTATCGATTCCCGTCGAGTTTCATTTATTTTAATCCATTCTCATCAATGCCTATTGATTTCTATTAGCTCCTATCCATTCTCATTGATTACCATCAATTCCAATCAATTCCTATCGATTCCCACGAATTCCCATCAATGTTTATCGATGATTGTCAATTTTCATCAATCTCCATTCTTTTCTACGAATTTCAATCGATTCCCATAAACTTCGTTTCATTTCCATTACCACTAATGCCCACTCATTTCCATCAACGTTCATCTATTCTCAATAATTCCTATCGAATCGCATCAATTGTCCTCAACTCCTATCGATTTCTATCGATTTTCGTAAATTCTCATCGATTTGCATGAATTTTTATTGATCCCACCGATCTCCATTATTGTGTACCAATTTTCTTTGACTCTCATAAACTTTCATCCATTTTCATCTATTCCTATCGATTTTCATCGACTTCCATTAATTCCTATCGATTTCCATCGATTTTCATGGATTCTCATAAATATCCATCAATTTTTATAAATTTCTATCCGTTATCATCCATTCTCAGTGTCTACTAAAGATTTCTATCGATTCCTATAAACTTGTATCAATTTTCATCCATTCCCGTTAATATCCAAAGCTCCTCATTTATATGGATTCCTATTGATTTTCATCAATTTCTATCTATTCCAATCGACTTTCATTGTTTTGCATCAACTTTCAACGACTCTCATAAACTTTTATCCATTGTCATCCATTCCCATCGATTTCCATAAACTCTCATCGATTCTCATCGATTACCATCGATTCTTATCGATTTACATAATTTCTTATCGATTTATATCGATGTCTAATCATTTCCATCGATTTCTATCCATTCCAATCGATTCCCATTGTTTTGTATCAACTTTCAACGACTCTCATAAACTTCTATCCATTGTCTTCCATTCCCATCGATTACCATTAACTCTTAACGATTCTCATCGATTACCATCGATTGCCATAGATTTTCATCAATTTCTATCGATCCTCATTGATTTATACCGATGTCTATTAATTTCAATCAATTTATATCTATTCCAATCGATTCCCATTGTTTTGTATCAACTTGCATCGACTCTCATTAACTTCTATCCATTGTCATCCATTCCCATCGATTTCCATCAACTCTCATCGATTTCCATTGATTCCTATCGATTTCCATGAATTTCCATCGATTCTCATCAGTTTTCATCCATTTCCATCGATTTATGTCGACCCCTATCGATTCTTATCGATTACCGTCGATTCCCATCGATTTTCATCAATTTCTATAGATTTTTATGAATCCTCATCGATTCTCATCAATTTTTATTTCTCTGCATTAATTTTTATCGATTCTGATAACCTTCTATTAATTTTCATACATTTTTATCAATGCATATCGATACCCATCAATTCTTATCGATTCTCGTCGACTGACATAAATTTTGCTAGTTGATCTATGAATTCTATTATCTGATTAACGTAGTTCAAATATCGTCTCTATTTCCGATTTCCTTTTCTTCTGCTAGAACTTTTATTTATGCTGCAATCGCAGTGAAATTAAATTTTAACATGCCAAAATCCAAAAGTACCGACTTATGCTCAAAATAGAATCTCGTCACTTAGAATACAACATGTGGTTTTAAACTGGACATTTTCATCTCACATAAGCATGTATTCTGCTGTTATTTCCAGGTTTACGATCTTTCCATTACGTAATGATCAGCTACTTGCTTCGTACAACTTGATTGGACATGGCATTCCTCCAATTTTATTGATTTATGTTATCGTGGCAGACTTTGTTGAAGATTTACACGTGAAATCTGGTTTTACGAGTTATCCCTACTGGTTTAGAGGTAAGTTGATGTTTACCTGTTCGATACTGCAGTTACATACATTGATACACGAGTAATCATGCAAAATATGTCAAAATATGATAACATTCTGACCTAAGCACTCTACTCTGACCTGAGTTAGACCTGATACAGCATATGTTTTGTGAACTATACATATTTCTAGACGAACTTAGTCAGATTGATTCAAATCTATGTGGAAGTTTCATCATATGCAGTATTTTTGTGATGTTTTGGGTTGCATTGGAGTTTTTGATTTTTCTTCTCTCATTAGATGATCAATCGTGGTGGATATTATTATTCGGACCGCGCCTTTTTTTATTCATATTCCAAATTCTGCTGACTGTTCTGATGTGTGTGAAATTGTTTATCATTCGCAAAAAAAAACTTCGAGATGCAGGAATACAGGCAGCGAGATATCAATGGTCAACGTATCTGAAAATTGTGTTCGCAATGAATTTAACGTATGTAGTTAGTTATGCGAGGCTGTTCTTTGTCACTGCTTCTACCGAATTGTATTGGTGAGTTGAATGATCTCAATTTTGGATGATTTAGATAAATGTGAGGGAAATTGTGGTGATTTGTAACATGATAATTATTCTGGCTGAAAGTAGGGAATTCTCATAAGAATATTTTGAATTTCAGCGGAGCCTCTGAATTTTTACAATTTTCGGAAACGTCTCGTATCCTTACACTTGACGTGATTTTTCGTTCTGAGATCCAAGCGTTTTTCAATTTGGAAGATTTACATGATTCACTCAAATATTTATCAAAGTTTAGAAATTGTTCATTATTCGTCAGAATACTCTAGAATCGATTTCAATCTTATAGTATTTCACGAAATTTGTTTTAAAATATGATACGAAGAAATATTGTGACCAAAAAAAATGAATTTGTTGTTCATACTTCGCTTTTTTCTCAATTTTCCGAAATCATCGAAAGTCATACATTTTCCGCGATCATCAATTCTCGAACATTTCTGTCAATCTCTGATGGATTTCAAAAGTTGAAAGACTTGGGATATTAATCGATGTATCGAATAATATCGTTTTAGTAAGTTTTTCTCGAACAGGAAATCTCTCCATTTGAAGGAAGTAGCCAAAAATTTCGTTCGGGAGAGGGGGGGGGAGGGGTGATATTTCCTCAAAATTCATTCAACGGATTCAAAAAGTAAAGTTTTATGAAAGAGTTATGAAAATTTTCTTAATTCTTAGAATTTTTAAAAAATTTCGGAATCTCTGAAATTTCCAAAATTTTTGGAATTTCCAACATTTTAAAACTTCTTACAATATTCTCAAAAAACTTGGCATTTTAAAAATTCGCGAAACTGTTGAAAATCTTGGAATGTTAAAAATGTTCAAAACTATCAAGTTCCTCAAAGTCTCAGATTCGTAAAATTTTAGGAATTTCAATAATTATGGAAGTATTGTAAATTTTTCGAATTTAGAAAACCTTGTCAAATCTCTGAAATTTTCTAGATTCTGCAAGTTTTGGAAATGAAAAAAAGTTAGGAATTTTCCAAAGTCCTCCAAACTGAAATTCATCAAAATAGTCAAAAATCATGATATATATCAAAAACGTTCTGACTAAACAAAAGTTTCTCGAAATTTTAGAAATTCATATAACATCTAAAATTCCAAGAATTATTAAAACTGCTACAATTCTTAAGATTTCCAGAACTTTTTCAAATCTCTGAAATTTCTAAAATTTTCGAATTTCTGAAAATTGTCAAAATACTCAAAACTTTTGAAATTATCTATATTATGAAAAATCTTGGAATGTTACAAACTATCAAGTTTCTCAATATGTAGAGAATTCGTGAAATTATTATGAATATATTTCAGTTTTTCAGAATTTTTGAAACATTCGCAAATTTTTGTTATTCACAAAAATTTTCAAATTCTCAAATTTTTCAAAATTCCAATAATTTCCAAAATCCTCGAAATATTCAAAACCTTCGAAATTCTCTGAATTATGAAAAATCTTGGAATGCTACAAACTATCAAGTTTCTCAACATGTAGAGAATTCGTAAAATTATTATGAAAATATTTCAATTTTTCAGAATTTTTGAAACATTCACAAATCTTTGTAATTCACAAAAATTTGAAAATTCTTCAAATTTCCAAAATTCTAGTAAGTTCAAAAATCCTCGAAATACTTCAAACTTTCAAAATTCTAAAAATTGTTGAAAATCTTGAAATTTCAGAAGTATTCCAATTATCCTGTTTCCCGAAATATTAGAAATTGGTAAAATTTGTGTAATTTCAAGAATAACGGAAATATTGTGAATATACACCTTGAAATGTGGAAAAAATTGAAAATTATTCAATTTTTCGAAAACTTTGACGCTTGTGGAAATTACAATTGTTTTAATATTTTTTTTTCATACTTCTTTGCAATGTGCTAGATTTTCCAAATTTTCCAGAATTTCGGAGGGGGCTTCAGCCACCTTCGGAATTGGATACGTGCTTGCTCCATTTCATG
>JAPYZK010004584.1:0-10257 GCA_030522785.1 Platygaster equestris
CAGTAAGTTTTCATTCATATGCCGACTTCTCACGAAAATGATTTTTTGCGTCTCATTTTTCCTCAATATGCACATATATGAAATCTTAATTCTAAAAAACGATTTTTCATTCGAGAAATTCATTTCTGTAAAAAAATAAGAATTTCAAAAGCATGTGATCGCCTCGTGCATGGTCGTGCACAGTTGTGCAATAAAAAAATGGCATTTGTGCGGTAGACGAGCAATATTGCGTGCGCTGCGAAAGCGTTTTCGCTAGTGGGTCGTGCAGTAGAGTGACTTCCAGTGTATTTTACAGATCAGTGCTTCAAACCTACCTACTACCCGGCGGCGCTCTCTGCGAACGAATTTTGTCCCTATCCACATTATGAGCTGGTCGCTGGAGTAAGACAGGGCTGAACGTGATTATATGCATTATATGTACAATTGATAATCACGATTACGTACGCAGTCGCTGTAATATCATCGAGCGGTTTAACGCTGCTCAGTTGGTGAATCGGTTGGTAATGTAGTATTGAATTTTGCATTTTCTAACTTATGAAGTTTTGAATTTAAAGTTAGAATTACTGAATTATTCGATTATTAATTTGCTAGATATAAAAATTTGTCTCTTAAAACGGGGGTATGAGAACTCGCCGACAACAAAATGGCGGCCGCGGGAATTTCAAGTAAATGCATTCTTGGCAGGTTAAGTACTGCCGCATCGACTTTGCGCGGTGTCGACTGTGTGTAAAGAAAAATAGAGAGATAGCGTTCGAAGATCGAAAATGCGAATAAATAGTATCTGATTCAGCATATGAAATGATGGGGGATAGAATAGTAGAAGGAAATGATCCGAAAAAATTAATCCGCTATGCTTTGAATAATGATAAGTTCATTAATATTAATAAATGTTAGTCGTTTTGATTAATATTAATCAATGTTGACTAAATATTGTTAATTAATTATTGATAGTTGATATTAATTATTATTAATGAGTCTAGTAATCATATTATATAATTGGAACTAATTATTCATGATGAAATTTATTCGCGCTTTAGAAATTTGATAATTTTTTAATTCATTTGATAGTAATCCCCATGTTCCGATCAGTTAATAAAATAATTTGTCGATATTTTTCAAGTCGAAAAACAATTAATTTTAGTCGAAAAACGGAAAAGAGAAAGTGAGTATGAAACGGGAGAGAATTGAGAACCATTCTATCTCATTCTCTCTCACTGCTACTTACGAGGGAAATATTTGATTCTTCAAAAAACTTGTCAACTTTCCAAATCTTTTAAAAAACTCTAATTTTTCGAGGAACTCAAACTATTTATATTTTTTTAACAATTTCGAACTTGATAAACTCCAAAAAAATGTAGAATTCCTGTAACTTTTTGAGATTTCAACATTTTCGAATGTTTTAAATATATTACAGTTTTTAAGTTGAAATAAAAACATACAATTTGAAAATCTTCCGATAGACTTAGGATTTTATTCATATTTCTAAAAGGACACAAAATTTCACAAATTTCCGAAAAACTTAAAGATTTTCAAACTTTTCGAAAAAATTGAGTTTTGTAAGAAACTCGAATTCTAAAACTGAAAAATTTTTTTTTGATTTTTGTGGAAAACATCAAATTTCCGCAATGAAAAGGAATCTAAAATTTCGATTGTTTTCAAAAATTAACAGTTTTCAAAATTGTCGTAAAACTCTAAATGTCAAAATTTTCGAAAAACTCAAAATATCCAAATTTTCAGAAAAAACCTCAAAATTCGCAAATCTGTTGTAGAACTACAAATTTTCGAATTTACAAAAAACGTAGAACTTTTTCATTAAAAAAAAGTCAAAATTTACGGATGTTTCTAAAGTCTCACAATTTTTAAAATTTTCGAAAACACTCCAACATGCTTCAAATTTCTCAGGAAACCCGATAGTTTTTAATTCCGAAAAACCTTTTAATTCCAAAAATTTCGGAGAAACTTAGAATTTCCAAATTTTTAGAACTGAAATTTTGCAAATTTAGCAAAAAAACGATTAAAAATACAATTATCAAAGATTGTATATAAGCATCTTAAGATTGTACTGAATTTATTCAAATTAAATTTATTCCGTTCGAAAAACGCTCTGAAATTAATTTTTCAATGATCTTACATACTGACTCAAACGTCGCCTAAACATCGCCTTTTTGAGACGTTTTGGCGTCGAAATCTCGTCGCTCCCAGCTGGCTAGGGTATTTATCGAGAGTTTACTGTATTTGAAGGACACCTATCGAGAGTTTACTATATTTGAAGGACACCTATCGAGAGTATACTGTATTTGAAGGACACCTATCGAGAGTCTACTGCATTTGAAAGACACTTGTGAAAAGTTAACTGTATGTGATGGACACTCATCGAGAGTTTACTTACTTGAAGGACACATACCAGGAGTCCACTGTATTCAAGAGGCACTGGACCCCCGTTTCTGATAGTACGATAAATTTTCGATGAGTGTCTTGAAATACAGTCGAATCTGCATAAATTTCCTTTAAAAAGTGAAAGCTCTCGATGTTTCAGCATCGACTAAAATAATGACGAGGATTTAAGGGGGGTGGGGGGAGTTGAAGTTTGTGTATGATATTATCGAGAGATTGTACCAATGATAATATTAATAAATAATACTGATCCATCAGAATATTATTGATAATATTAATGATAATGAAAAAAAAATTATGACACTAGTAGTCAAATCTATTATTTACTGGGTTGGTGGCTTTAGGGTTGCCATCAGGCTCTATAACAAAATTAGGGGACCCCATGGAATACTGAAAGTCTTTCGAATTTATTTCCTTAATTTTTGCAAAGTTTACTGCAAACTAATTAAATATTCAATAAGTATGATTTTTCATTTACAGTGTCTCTTTCTTTGTTTGTACTGAATACTCTGAATAATTTTTCTCGACAAGAGCTGTGGCAGCTCAAATTTTTGCTTATTTTTGTCGGCTTAATATACCATTAGTTCATAAAGATGCGCATCATACGCGTTTTTTGTAATTAGTCGGATGTAAGAGCATCAGGTAAAATGTTTACGTAGCTCTCCAAAAAGGAGGTAGGAAGTTCTTGGCAAGAATATTATTTTTGCACCGAGGGAGGATTTGTCACGAAGCTTTGAAATTTGTTATGCTCTCGCTCTTGTTCTCAAAAAACGTGCATAAAATGACTTGCGAGTGACAGTTCAAATTCCTTTTGGAATCCATCATTATGCCCGAGTTATCAGTGTCTTTAAAATACTCTCGGCACGTGTCCTTCAAATACAGTTGACTTTTCATAAGTGTTCTTTAAATATAAGGCTCTCAGTAAGTGTCTTTCAAATACAGTAGACTCTCGATAAGTGTCTTTTAAGTGGACTCTCGACATGTGTCCTTTAAATACAGTAAGCTCTCGATAAGTGTCCTTCAAATATACTCGATGAATGTCTATAAAATACACTTGACTTTTCGTAAGTGTCTTTAAAATATAGTAAACTCTCGATAAATGTCCTTAAAATACAGTAAACTCTCGATGGTTGTCTTTTGAATACAGTAGACTCTAGATAAGTGTCTTTTAAGGGAACTCTCGACATGGGTTCTTTAAATACAGTAAGCTCTCGATAAGTGTCCTTCAAATATACTCGATAAATGCCTATGCAATATAGCTGACTTTTCGTAAGTGTCTTTAAAATACAGTAAACTCTCGGTGAGTGCCCTTATAATACAGTAAACTGTCGATGGGTGTCCTTTAAATACAGTAGACTCTCTATAAGTGTACTCTGAAAACAGTAGACTCTCGATAACTGTCCTTCAAATACAGCACTCTCGATAATTATATCCTTCAAAAACAGCCGAATTTAAAAGGGACTTGGCGTGCAGGAGGGCACAAACCTACAGCATCATTATAACTTGATAACAATTTGAAAAATTATCATTACACTCATTGCGAATTTCATTCTTACAATCCAGGCAAAATCAAACCTCATCTTTTTCCCCACAGCGTTTTTATTTCCAACAATATTTTTTGCCTCTCACCTCAATCCAATCAAATTTGCAAAACTTTTCCGTACCTTCATTTATATAGAACGTTTGCACACTCGCACACGAGTTTGAAAAATAACGCGAAGTGATGTGCAACGCGAAAAAATACATCGTTCAGTTTTCACTAATATCGAGTAGAACAAAAACTGCAATCTCTGAAAATTGTATGCTCTGAATAACGCGTGTTTGGCATTGTTGTGGGCCAAATTTTCCACTTTTCATTCAAGCCAATTACGTTTGAAACGCGTGGTTCTCGGCTAAATTCAAGAGCCCTTGCATTCATGCTCCAGATGCGTGATAAATACAATGCTCAAAATTTAAATCTGCTTGATTCAGTAAAAGATCGAAATTCCGTGGATGCGAATTTAGTTGAGGGTATTATTTTGAGCATATAAATGCGCCGCGAAGCTGAACCACAAATACATTGAAAGTGCTTCTGCTTTTGTCAGCAGCAACGCGAGAGTTTTGCTGTAATTGATCCGAACATTTTGAATCGGATAACGTTTATTTTTGTTGTTATATAAAGCCGTTATTTTTGGATAAATTTCGTAACTTGTGCAGGATTTTCTAGGCCCTGAAATTTGTAGGAAATGTTCCTATAATCCATTCTTACACGCCTGTAAATTTCTAAACTCGAAATTTCAAAATAATGTAGATTCCATTTGTCCTGTTCAGACTCGTCAGAATAAATTCCAGTTGTCACAATTTGAAATCATAGTCGATCCAATTTTGCATGTCATTTTTTATTCATGCACGAAAAAGTAAATGGAAAATGCGTCGTTATATTTTCTTCGATCCGTGGTATTAAGCGTTTACATAATTCGTATCGTTGGCTCATCGAGTCTTTACGAGCTCAATAATAAACGGAATTGCAGATGAATCTCAACTTCCTGGTCCCATTATCAAAGATTAGGTCTCTTCCATCGGCGAAACAATTACCAGCCCAGCACTTTTTTCCCGAGCCAGAGCGTTAAAAATTTCAGCTCTAGTTTTTGCCCTCCGTCATTAGTACCAAGTCCCACAGCTCATGGATAATGCAACAAAAACGCCGGCTTCCAGTAAACAATGCAGAAGCATTAATTTTCGTTCACCAAATAGTTCACGAGCTCCTCTAAATTGTATTCCATTGTTAATGAACGCCAAGGGAGATTGATAAATATCAGTGAATGATTAATTTCATTGATAATTATCAATGAATTTTATTTATGTACTCGATAAAATCTGTTTGTGCATGATTATACGAAAATATTGATAACTTTTTATTTCCTGGGATTTACGAGCTTTTTTCGTGAATATTTGGGAGAAATTTTGGAATGAGAAAAAATGCGAAACAATTTTCTCATAGGTTGAGAAGATTTTCCACTTTTGAACTGTTGAAGGAATTTTTTCAAAATAGAAAATACATGATCTTGAGAAGGTCTAACAGTAAAACCTCTTATACTGTCCACTCTCTATCCTTGCCAGCCTCGGACAGTGTATGAGAGGAGACAAAGATAGAAAGAGTGGACAGGGTGAGAGGTTTTACTGTATTTCGAAAATCCCGATTTACGAATTTGATTAGTTATCTGAGCAATCGGAAATCTGATCAATTAGAACCCTGAGCAGTGGGTTAATTAATTGCCTGATTAGTTGATTGATTGTGCGGCCCTGATTCGAACGATTTAAAAATTTTCTGGATAGTTTCGAGAGTATTGTAATTTTTTTCGATCCACCTGAAACAACCCTCAACAGATTTTAGCTTTGTATCATTAAATGATAAGTTTGTGAGATCTACGAGAAAAGTTTTTAAAAAGAGCTTTGTTCAAATACACGAGGATAAAATAATTCACCGTCCACAGTCCTTGTCCAGAACCATAAGGATTCGTACGAATCCGATAAAATGAAATGATACGTTGGAAATACCGCGATAAAATAAAACATCTCACGCGGAATTTACATAATTCGACGATAAAAATCGATTCAACGGAAATCTGTGCTTTTCCAACCCCGAATAGTACGAAATTGCAAACTCAAAAAACTCGTGCTTTTTTAATCAACATTTGTAGATTTATGTTGTTAGCGAGGGGCGATTCACTTTGGGAGTCAAGTTGGGAATCAAAATGGGAGTCCCGTGACTTCCATTGACTCCCATAATGGGAGTCATGGACAGGGCCGTCCCTAGGTTTTGCGGGGCCTGAAGCGAAGATTTTAGGCGGGGTTCCTCAATTGAATGTTGTTATGAATCATAAATTGAAATGCTTACGTTTCGGAAATATTAGGAGTCCTGAAAATATTGGAATATAGAAGTTTCAGAATTTTCAAGACTGGAAATTATTGAGTTTTTACATTTTTGAAGGTCAAAACTGAAGGTTTTGAAATAAGTTTTGGAAATTGTGCAATTTCTGAAGTTTGTATGTATTGTGAAGTTTTGGAGTCTAGCAATTTCGAAATTTTTGAAATTGTACAAATTTGAAATTTCGAAATAATGTAGTTTTGGAAATTGTAAAGCTTTAGAATTTTGAGTTTTCGAAGAGTTGTAGAGTTCTGAGGTTTTGGAAGTTTCGGAAATTTTACAAGTTTCTAAAATGTTGGAATTAAAATTTTTTTGAGAATGTTCAAAAACTTTGAAATTTCAGAATTTTTAAGATTGACAATTTATCAAGTTTTGACATTTTTATAGTTCTGGAAATTTTGCAAGTTTTGAAGTGCTCGAATATTTTGAGGTTATGAAACCTAGAATTTTCGAAATTGTAGAAGTTTGTCAAATGTCAGAATTTTCAAGTTTTGAGAATTTCCAAAAACTTGGGAGTTTTTTAAAATTTTAAACATGAGAAATTATCAAGTTTTGACATTTGTAAAGTTCTGGGAATTCCACATACTTTCAAGTATTTGGAAGTTTTTAAGCAAAGAAATGTCAAAATTGTTGACATTTCAAGTCTTTGAAGTTCCATAGTTATATAGTTTCGAAATTTTCGAAATTTTGGAATTTTCAAAGCTTTGGAAAATTCGGAATTTTATGAAATTGCGAACTTTTGAGGAATTACGAAGTACTAAAGTTTGAAAAGTTTTGGAAATTTTACAAATTTTTGAAATGTTGGAATCTTGAATTTTTGGAGAATGTTTCGAAAACTCTGGAATTTTAGAATTTTGGAGATTAAAAATTGATCAAGTTTTAACATTCTCACAGTTCTGAAAATTTCGCATGTTTTGAAGTGCTCGAATATTTTGAGGTTATGAAACCTAGAATTTTCGAAATTGTAGAAGTTTCTCAAATGTCAAAGTTCTGGAAATTCGCATACTTTTAAGTATTTCGAAGTTTTGAAGCGAAGAAATTTCAAAATTGTTGACATTTCAAGTTTTCGAAGTTTCAAAGATGTAAAGTTTTTGAATTTTAAAAATTTCGTAACTTTCAAAGCTTTGGAAAGTTAAGAATTTTATGGTAATTGCGAAGTTTTAAAGAACCATAAAGTCCTGAAATTTGAAAAGTTTTAGAAATTTTGTAAGTTTGAATAGTGTTGGAATTTCGAAGTTTTCGAAAATGTCTAAGAACTTTCAAGTTTTTGAAAATGTTAAAGATTACAAGTAATTGAGTTTTGATATGTTCAAAGTTTGACATCGCTGAGAATCATGACTCCCAACTTGGGAGTCATACTTTATCGTTTGTGGAAAAATTATATCTAATTAGGATGCATGCAGTTCTCGTATGGTTAGGATGAACAACGACGGTGTTAGGTCAATTTCGATTACAAGGAACAATTACTATTGCATTGTAATTAAAAATAATGGCGATATTAATTTTGATAACGAGGAATGAAAATTCGGTAATGAGCAAGAGCAATTCAGCACCGAATTTCCCGGAGCCTACAGTGAAATAATCGCCACGAGAGACGGCGTTTATCAAGGGCCCGGGCGCGCAACACGTAAGCCCTGCAACATTACGTTAATACCCCTCCTGTCGAAACCGAAGTAATCCAGTATCTGGGCTTTCCGATAGCGCGTGCCCATATTCCTGGGACACGGGCACATCAATTTCCCGATACCGAATCGGTACATACTTTATTTAGAAAGATTCAAGACAGCCTAGGGCGAATATAATATATGACACTTTTTACATCCAACGGGGTATATTTTGAGCGGATCTAGGTTTAAACGAAATTAGAATTTTTCTTACGATTCGCGTATACTTTTTGGGAACCGAGGACGTGTTTTCACAAGGGCGTAGTCAAAATTATGGTTGGAAGCATTTTCTTTTATATACAGAGTTTTTATGAATTTATGTAAGAAATTTTGGAATTTTGAAATTCTACAGACTTCTGAAGTTTGGGAATGTTTGGAATTTTGGAAACTTTGAGAGGTTTGGAGTGAATAAATAATTTAATGAATGAATAATATAATTTTTTTAGATAAAATTAAATTCATTTCATTTTTATTATTTCGATTCTTTGATGATGAAGAATTTTATATAAAAATAATAAACATTAGAATCGGTATATTTTGAGACTTAAAGAGCTTCGAAACTTTGAATTCTACATTTTAAGACTTTTAAGCTTTGATTTATAAGCTTTTGAAGTTTTTGAATCAAAAGCTTTAAAACTTCCGAAAGTTCATCTTCGAAAATTCCGAAATTTCACAACTTCAAAATTTATCCAAATTCGTGAAAACTTTGAAATCTAAAAATTTCGAAATTTTGAAGCTTCAAAACATCGAAATGCTGAGAAATTTTGACATTCTCGCAATTTATACAACTTGAAAAAATTTCGAAATTCTGAAGCTTCAAAACACTTCGTAATACTTAGAAATTTCGACAACTTCAAAAATTTGTAAAATTGACGACTTTCAAACTTGAAAATCTTTGACATTCTCACCAACTTTAAAATTCCGAAACTTACGAAATTTCACACATTTCATAACTTCGAAATCATTCAAAATTTTGGAGTATCAAAAATTTCCTAAGCTTCAAAAGTTCTAAACCTTGGAAAATTATGAAATTTCACAACTTTCAAACTTCAAAATTCATCCAAATTCGTGAAAACTTCAAAATTCAAAAATTTCAGAACTTCGGAGCTCCAAAACATCGAAATACTTAGAAATTCTGACATTTTCAAAATTTATGTAACTTCAAACATTTCAAAACTCAACAACTTTCGAATTTAAAAATTTTTCGCAATTTTTGACATTTCGAAGCTTCGGGATTTAGAAATTAGAAGGTAGAAAACAAAAATAAAAGTGAAACCCTCAAGTTGAGGGAAATTTCCGTAATGGTACATTTACGTAATTTCGACTTTCTTCGTCACTGAAGAATGGAAATCCAAAACTTGAAGTGCCATTTCAATAAGGATAATTCTCGTATTGAAAAAGGTTTAAATTTGCTCTCATTTTCATAGCACTTATCAAGTTCTGAATTTCCATGGTTCAATATTATAGCTCCGGATAATTCATCATCGAAATCTACATAATCCATTCATTCATTTTGAATATAATGATGAATGATGTAAATCATCAATTCTGCGCGTAATAAATAGCTAGCTCGTTTTGTATCCCTGCTGAGACACGAGCAATGATATAAGATTGCATATTATTGCCTAAAATTGAAATTTCGAAATTTTGAAAAATTTTCGAAATTTCTGCGTATTTCCGAAATTTTTGCGAATTCCCAAATTTTTTAAGAATTTTTAGAACTTTTTGAAATTTCTAAAATTGTGGAAGATTGTTGAGGTTGTGGAAAATTTTCCAAAGTCTTGAAAATAGTAAAAAATTTTTCAAATTTCCCAAATTTTCAAATTTCAAATTTCCAAAATTTTTGAGAATTTTTGAAATTTTCATAATTGCTGAAGTCTTGAAAATTTTCGTGAGTTTCGTAATTTTTGTAAATTGTTGAAATTCTCCAAATTTTGTTAGATTTTTGAAAATATTCGAAAATTTTTGGAATCACCAGAATTCTCCAAAATTTTCAATATCGTTGAAAATTGCCGACGTTTTTGGAAATTATGTAATTTTTGGAAATTGTTAGAATTTTTTTCGATTTTGTGAAATTTAAGAAAATTTTCCAAAGTCATGAAAATAGTTAAAAATTTTTCAAATTCCCCAAATTTTCAAATGCCAAATTTCTAAACATTTTGGGAATTTTTATCATTTCCAAAATTGCTGAAGTCTTGAAAATTTTCATGAATTTCGTAATTTTTGTAAATTGTTGAAATTCTCCAAATTTTGTTGGATTTTTGAAAATATTCGAAAATTTTTGGAATTTTC
>JAPYZK010004585.1:0-12665 GCA_030522785.1 Platygaster equestris
CAAAAACAGGAGAATTTTCTGTACGGAAGTGATAACATAATATTTATCGAAAATAGCAGATATAACATTTTTTCGGCGTATATATCGAAAAATAGCAGAGGCAATATTTTTTCGGCGTGGAATTTCTTTGTTACTCAACTTTGCATCAAGCCCCAACTTTTCCCCATGCAAATTTCGCAAACACAGAAACAACGGGTACTATAAAAGATGGAGATAAAAGAAATTATGAACAGAATGCGTGTCGTGACTGTAAAAAATGCGATTCCGACACACATGCACACCGAAAAAACATATCTGTCGAGTAATAAACTTTTCTGTGGAATAACATCGTGTGTACACTATTTTTTCACGAACTGTACATAGTTTGTTTTCTTTTGGAATTGAAAATTTTCTATCAGTTCATTCAAAAAATGTTACTCATGATGAATTATATGTTTTACAATTAGTTTTGACGCAATAATTGATCAATTATCCGTCAAATACGCATAGTTTTATATATTCCAAATATTCAAAAGCTTCAGAAACTCAAATTTCGAGTTTTGAAAAGTATAAACCTTGCGGATTCTGAGCTTTTTAACCTTAACAGTCAAATTTACGAACGGTCTGGTTAAAAAGTTGACCAAATTTTATTTTTGCATGTTTTTCAATTCTATAATATAATCGTTTTTGTTTCCTTAATGAACGTTTCAAAAATCTGACATTTTCGAATTTCCAGATCGATATTTCAGAATTTCTGAAATATAAAATGACACGATTTTCAAACTTTCGAATGTTTAAATCATTATTCCCGAATATTTCCACACTTAAATTTTCCGGGTTCTGAATAATGCATTATTTAATTCTGAAACAATTTTATTGTCGAAAAATTGAACTTTAATGCATAAAAACCGTTTTTGTGGAACTCTCGAAAAAATTACCAATTTTTGCTACTGTTTTGCGTCTAAAAAGTGAAAGATTTTTTCACTTGTTCAATGAAAACAGTATTTTACTACAAAATCAATAAACATCGATAATTTTGGAATGTCAAAAAAAAATCGTCGATTCCGGAACATCCGAAAATTTACAAAAAATTCCGAAATATTCCAAAATTATGAGAGCTTGATAATTATGAAAATTCAGAAGATGTTCAAAATGTTAAAGAATTATAAATTCAAAGAAATTCTAAAAAATTGGTGAATTCGGAACAATTTCAAGAATTTTGGAAATTGAAGAGTTCCGCTTTTTCTGGTTTATTTTTTCTTCAAACTCGATTTTCCGAAATTTCAGCGTTCCTAAAATTGGTTTAAAAAAAAAAGAAAGAAAACGCGTGAAAATCAAGAAGTTCGCAAAATCTAAAAAGCATTCCAAAATTTTTGAATAATTCAAACATTCTAAGAATACTGAAAGTACTCAAAATAAAATTGTAAAATTTCTAAAAACGTTTTCAAATTTCGAAAATGTGCACTATCTTTCGGAAAATATGAAAAATTTCGGAATTTCAAAAAAATTCGTCAATTTCGAAAAATTCAAAAGCTTGAATCAATTCAGAAATATGTGAAAATTATGAAAACTTGAAAATCAGGAACATCTCGATTATATTCGGTTTGTATTATACTCAATTGATATATATCATATATAGATTCATATATTCAAATATATACGATATTATATTCGTATCTATCTATATATAATTCTAATTCATACATGTATATCAATTTTTATATAATATGCATATTTATATAAAAAGTCACGTGATTATCAAGTATTAATATTCTGTTGCCTCACGCTCATTAAAAATCAGTTCCTTTCTCCACTCGTGGCATAATATACTATAATATTCGTATATTCGGACAAATTTGCAACGACCTTAATTCTTACAACAAAATATACATTATCAGCGGTTGGTGGGCGACGAGGGGGGGGGGGGGGGGTAAAGTGTTAATTTTCTTTCAGGGCGGAAAGTCCTAATAAGATTAAATAAGTCCGAATGATCATTGGTATGCTCAGGATACAGCATCTAATCATAATATTCCAATATGCGCAATCTACACCCTGGTTCATGATACCGTTATCGAAATTCCAAAGGTACTCACTTTGCAGCATATCGACGGGAATGTCCTCCTTGATTCTCGCAGATGGACGAATCGTCCGCGATTCCCGCAAGATGTAAATTCGTCGGATGAACACGTCCAATTCAGTTCCAAATCATTGGATGTCACATTTCGGCGGTTTTCTCCACAATCGTGTTTCTATTTACAGTCGGCACTCCCAATAATTCCGCTTTCTTTCAATCATGATTTGTCGTGCACCAAGACAACGCTCAGGAATTGTTTTTTTCATCATCTTCCCGATCTGGTGACAGTAAAATATAGGATTTTCTGTTGTAGGGAATCATTATTGATGCAATGATGAAAATCTACGAGAAAATGAAGACTCTTGGATAATAGTGATGATGGGGAATCGAAAAAAACGTAGAAAACGATTTTTTTTTTTTTTTTTTTTTTTTTTTTTTTTTTTTTTTTTTTTTTTTTTTTTTTTTTTTTTTTTTTTTTTTTTTTTTTTTTTTTATTTTTTTATTTTGAAATTTTCAAAATTGTCGCGAATGAACAAATTTTCCGAAATTCTCGAAATTGTTCCGAATTTAAAAATTTTTCGAAATTCTCAAAGTTGTACCGGATTCAGAAATTTTTTAGGATTTTCAAAAATTCAGAGTTCTTCAAAATTTTGAACTTCTTTGAAATATTCATTATTATCGAATTAATCGCGTTTTTTGAATTTTGAAATATTTCTGAATTTTTTCAAATTTTTTTTTGAAATTGTCGCAAATTTACAAATTTTTTACAATTTCCACAACTTTCGAGTTTTTTGAAACTTCGAACTTCTTCGAAATGTTTATTATTATCGAGTTTATATAGTTTTTCTAATTTTACAATATTTCTGAATTTTTTCGTATCTTCCGTATTTTTCGAAAATGACTGATTTTCCATATTTTCAAAAAGATCGTACAAATTTTTTAAATAAGGCAACATTTTGTAAATTTCTACAAATATTAATATACTTTTGGAATTCTGAAAATTGTCAAATTATAAAAAAATACTACAATGTTTCCAATTTCACAGATTTCTCGAAATTGTCAAAACTTTTTAATTTTTGACATAATTTGCAGCTTCCGAATTTTCCACAATTATTATGATCATTTTTGTTGATTTTAATAATTCACTTTTTTTTCATCGATTTTCCAATTTTTTTAGTGTATTTTAATTTGGTTCCTTTGAACTAATTCGTAACATTTACATCTCAATTTTACAATTTTTTCATCTTTTAAATTTCAATCGATTTTGTAAATTAGTTTTTAATAATCTGTTTTTTATTATATTATTTAATAATCTTGTTTTTAATAATTCTGTTTCTTAAATTAATTTTTAATTTTCGATAAATTTCACAATTTTATACGTATTATTCCAATTTTATTCAATTTTGATTGATTGAGATAATTCTTAAATTTGTTGGGTATTGAAAATTTTCCACATCTGACGGAATGACATACAATTTTCCGTAATAACAAATTCAATTACTGCATTTCAAATTTTTTCAATGTACTTCAACTATGTTTCTTCGAATTCATTTTTTTCTTTTATTACCTGAATTTCACAATTTTATTCGTATTATTTCATATACTTCTGATCAATTTTCATAATTCTTCAATTCGTTCAAAATTCAAATTTTTCGACATTTGACGAAACGACGAAAATTTTCCGTAATTTCCAAATTTTAATACTCCATTTTTAATTCTTCCATCGATTGTTTCAATAACTGTTGACTAAAACTGACTAATTTTTCTCTTCGACAAATTTCCTTCAGCTCATTTTTTCAAAATCCACAAGTTTTTGAAATCAGTTCCTTAAAAAAAACCGAGAATAACTATAAAAATAATAACATTGATGGTTTTCTACGGTTTTTTCTATGCTGCCAGAAAAACATACAACAAGCAATAATAGCGAAAACAAGGGAATAAATAAAAATAAATGACCCACCAACATATAAATTCGTTCATGACGATACATCGATCAATCATGAACAAAACAATCATCATAAATCAAAATCGATGCTGCCAAAACATTGTTCAATGATCACTCACCGACGATGACTTTCAAATTCAACGCAGCGTCACGAAAAATGTTCACCGAAAACAACAAACGACCGCGCGGCACTAACGATAGAAATGAATAATGATAGCGACCACCGACACCTAAGTACTGACTTGTACTGACTCGAAAGACGACGAAAAAATAGCTTTTTTCACCCAATGTTGCAAGATTTCCAAATTTCACTAGAATTCTACAAATTTGCACAGATCTAAGAATTCCCGTAATTCTAGACAATTTCAACTTTTTCGAATTCAGTCGGAAATTTTTATTCTTCGGGGAATGTTAAAAATCCTTCATAATCAAAAATTTCCAAAATTTATGAATTCGCGCAAAATCAACACTTTCGAAATCATCAAAATTATCGCAAATTTTCGGATCGCTAAAATATGAATAAAAAATACCTTTTTTAGCCGAATGTTTCAAAAATTTCAAATTTCACTAAAATTCCACAGAATTTTCACAAATACAAGAAATTCCGAAATTCTCGAAAATTCCAACTTTTTCAAATTCTGTCAGAAATTTTTATTTCTCTCTTGATTTGCATTTTTTGGTTCCGAAATTCAATTTTCCCACCCCAAAATTCATCAATTTAACGTTTTTCCACATAAGCATCTCCAAAAAGACCTTAATTTTAAATCGTTTCAGGTTACCGAAGATATAAATTCAGAACAAAATCCCAGGGAAATTATCTATTTCCATGAATGTCCCATGAAGGACTTATTCAGTCACTCTGGAGGACATAATTGTAATGATATTCGGAAGCACAAACGTTTCTCTCTAGGTTGCCATGAAATATACGAGTCTGTTTGAGAAACATCTTAACTTACACTGGACGTACCAGACCTAAGCTACAGAGTTCGAGCTGTCTGACACAGAACTGCCCGGACCGCAGCATAACATTTACAGAGCCAACACCGTCGCCTCATCCACATCCCTTCTTATAGGAAGGCTGCTCCAGTGGGAGCAAAATTAATCCAAATTCACTCGATCTACGTTTTCATCCCCTGTATAAAAGGAATGTGTACTTTTTTCGGCGAATTCCTTAGATTCTAGACAGTTTTTTAATTCAAATAATCAAATTTGATTTCTGTAAATTAAATTGAATTTCCTGTCACCAATTAATTCACTTCAAATTATTTACTTAATTTTTTATATAATAATTTAATTTGATATTTGATTATTGCCAATCAAATTCAATTTTTGCGAATTGAATTTGACTTCTCCGAATTCAGTTTGATCTTTGCTTATTAAATTTGATTTCTGCGAATCAAATTTGATGTCTAATGATTAAATTTCATTTTTGCAAATTAAATTACATTTCCCGTCACTAATTAATTAATTTTGAATTTTCCACTTGATTTCCAGTGAATGAATAAACTTGATTTTTGGAAATTGAATAATATGATTTATGCAAATTAAATTTGATTTTTGCAAATTAAATTGTATATCCGCAAATCGAATTTAATTTTTGCAAATAAAATTTGATTTCTGCAAATTAAATTTGTTTTGCTGTCACCAATTGATTTATTTCAAAATTTTTACTCCATTTTCGAGCGAACAATTGAATTTAGATTCTGAAAATTACATTTTATTTATACAAATTGAACTTGATTTTTGCAAATTAAATTTGATTTCTGCAAATTAAATTCGATTACTACAAATTAAATTTTTATGTCTGCAAATTACATTTGATTTCCTGTCACCAATTGATTCATTTCAAATTTTTTACTTGATTTTCCAGCGAACATTCAAATTCAGTTTCTGAAAATCAATTTTCATTTATGCAAACAAATATAATTTTTGCAAATTAAATTTGATTTCTGCAAATCAAATCTATTTTTCTGTTACCAACTGATTTATTGCAAATTATTCGATTTTACGGTAAAAAATTAAATTTGATTTCTGTAAATTAAATTTGATTTATGCAAATCAAACTGGATTTTTGCAAATTGAATTCGATTCCTGCAAATAAAGTTTGATCTTTGCAAAGTAAATTTGATTCTCGCGAATAAAATTCGACGTCTGCAAATTAGATTCGATTTCTACAAATTAAGTTTGATTTCCTGTCACCAATTAATTAATTTCAAAATTGTCACTCGATTTCCCAGCGAATGACTAAATTCAATTTCTACAAATCGAATCCGATTCTGCGAACTAGATTTAATTCCCTGTCACTAATTAATCAATTCCGAATTTTTCTCTAGATTTCCCAGCGTTTCCAAATGATTCAAGAATTTGGAAAATTTTTCAAAATTTCGGACTATTTTTCGTCATGTTGAAACACCTTTTAGAATTTTCGCAATTTTTCTAGGATTATTCCTTCCTGTTTCTTTCCTCTTTTCAACGATCATAAAAATAGATTCTGTTTTAATTTCATCATCACATTAATTTTATAAATCCAATCTTAATAAATCATCATATTCGAAAGAAATTTTGTAATTTTAAGACTGCAAACATTTCGAAGCAATTAAATCACGATCATATCAGCGTTACAACATGCGTACCATTAAATTCCATTTATCTCATGTGTGCTCAAATTGAATTCTTCTGTTTGAGCGGATATTAATATTTTCCGCTTTCCGTGTTCAACTTCGAAAGGGAAAAAATTTTCACGGAAAACCCAATTTTTATCGTATCAACTTTTCCTAGCAGATTTTTGTAACGTTTTTCCAACTCGTAGCCGATGAATATTCGCTCGCCTGTTTACTTTAAAATCCTCCACTGAGATCATGAAAACGTGTTCACTTTGGAAAATTGGTGAACATCAAATTCGACTCAGTTTCAGATTTCATCATATTTTCGAAAATGATTAAAACGATAAAAAACGACAAATTAAAAACACACGCAAAACTTGTGCATGATGTGAAAATACGGGAATTTTACTTTGATAACCCACATTATTATTCTCATTTATGTACAATAACTCGTCGCTGTCCATGAATAAAATCACGGAATTTCCAACAGTTCCTACATTTATTTGAAAAGGAAACTTACCATAAACTTCGTAGTTTTTTAACAATCATAAAAAATCTTTTTTTTTTGTTCGCGGATCAAAGATACGCATTCTGATATATTCCGACGTCATTCAGCCTAGTGGTTTATAAATCGAAAAATTTTTCCAAAGTAAACGCCATTTTTGTTCGATTTTTCGTAAAAAAACGCAAGTCAGGCTACGGACGAAAAATTCTCAGCCACTGATCTATTTTCTGGTGGAAGCTTGCAAGAAAATCTAACAGCCCTGATTTTTCTCAAATTTCTTGAATTTTCCAGGATACGAGATAAATTTCCTGCCCCCCCCCCCTCGCTTCATTCCCTTTCAAAATTATTATTCAAAACTTTCGAGGATTTCGAAGACTTTAATACTCATGAATATTCTTTCAATTTCGAAAGTTTAAAGAACTTCAATAAAAATTTCGAAGATCCTTCATAATTTGGAAGTCTAAAAAACGATGCACGTTTTCAGAATTCACAAGATTTTGAATAATTGAGGAAATTCCGAAATTTCGGGAAAATTTTTATTAGGATATGTCAAAATTCCGGTAAATTTAGGAATTCAGACGTTCGAAAAATTTCAGCAATTCTGTAATTCTGGTAATTTTGAATATTTTATCTGAGATTTTATCACAATTTTGTAAATGTCAAAAATTATATAATTTCAAAAATTTGAGGAATTGCAAACATTTTCATAACTTCAAAATTTTTGTATAAAATGAATTTTAGAATGTACTTCGAAAATTTCGGAGATTTCATTAGATTTACAAAATCCTGAAAATTCTTCGACTTCAGAAAATTTCTAAATCTTCGAGATTTACGGAGACTGGAAGAATTTCGAAAATTTTGGTGATGTGTGGAATTTTTTTAAATTCTCAAAATTTCGGAAAATTCAATAATTATGAATACATAAGAATTCCAAGAATTTGAAGAACTTCGGAATTTCCAAAATTAGGCTAAGATTTCTATTTTCTTAATTTTGAAAAATCCAAAAAACTTTTAAAATTTCGACAAATTCGGAAAAATCTCCAACATTTCGAGACTTTTTCAAATTTCGAAAATTTCGAGTCGTAGACATCTTGAGAATTTAGAAAATGTTTTAAATGCCGAAAATCCTCAGAATTCCGAAAATTCTAAGAATTATGCAAATTTCGAGCATTCTGAAAATTTCTAAAAATCAAACAAATCACGAAAATTCAGAAATATGTGCAAATATTATCATAAATTCGAAAAATTCTGAGATGTAGACGTTTCGAAAATTCCAAACATTTTAAGAATTCCGAAAATTTTGATAACTTTGGAATTCGTACGATCCAGTGAATTTCTCCATTTTCAAAATCATTAAAATCTAGAAAATTTAAAAAATTGCACCAAGTTCGGAAAAATTCCAAACTGTTCAAGCCTTATACAAATATCAAAATTTTCAATAATTCGAAAAGCCCTCAGAATTCAAAGAATCCCAAAAATGATGTGAATCTAAACATTCTAAAAATTTCCAAAAATGAACAAGTTCTCAAAATTGAGAAAAACTCATCAATACGTCAAAATTCGAAAATTCTGACGTTCCGAAAATCGTACCTCTCCCCAAAACTCAGCTGATTTCAAATATCCCGTCTTCGTGAAAACTTTCCCAAAAATCTATCAGTCCAAATTTTCTCCAATTTCCATCAAATTTCCCAGGATCCAAGACAAATCAAATCTTCCAACATTTATCAATTCAGAATTTTAAAAAATTCATTCAACCTTCCCCATAATCCCAAAACTCAAAGAAACTCCCAAACTCGTGATTGTTTACCCATCCCCCCCAGAAAACTCAAGCAGTTTGATAATACCTCGAATATCTCATCACCAAGTATGATTTCCATCGCGGGGGTTAATTCGGAAACGGAGATCGTATTTCCGATCGCAGGTAAGTTATTCATGAGAATTCTTGCAATGTTTCAATTATGCATTCGACGAATTAAGCTAACATTTCGCGAGGTTTTACTGCATAACCGTGGTCAGGGGTGGAAAATTTGAATAATCGAGATTAATAGCGCGGCGATGGAAAACTGACAAACACAAAACATACTCGGAATCGCATGGAACATTTGTGTAAAATCACTTCGACACGAACGCTTTACAATGACACGGGAATTGAAATACGTTCGGAGTCATAAATCGATTTCATTACTGCGAGTGTTCGGTACGTAATGCGATGTTTGGATATGACGAGGGAGAACGTTTTTCGTATTTACAGTTTATTTACAAAACAACGACGGCGCACTAATTATTCATTGATTTCCGTACTTTTCGTTACTCTAAAATTTCGATTAGTTTTATGGCTGATTGGATTTGTTTTCGTTTTCGACAAAATTTGCGGAATTTTAGGAGGTCTAAAAGAGGGTATATTTTGAAAAATGAAGAATTTTTGAGGAGTGAGAATTTGAGGTCTTTTTTGAAATTATTTCGCAACTAGTGGAATAATGAATTTTTTTGATTATATTATGTTTAAAAAAATGAAAAATTCTTGTGAAGTGAGATTTTGAGGTCTTTTTTTGAAGTGATTCGCAACTAGTGGAATAATGAATTTTCATAATTATATTTCGAAAAATAAAAAATTTTTGTAATGTGAGAGTTTGAAGTATTTTTTGGAATTACTTCGCAAATAGTGGAAAAATGAATTATTTACGGATGAGAGGTTTTTAGCACGAGCTGAAGGCGAGTTTTAAAATCGCAAGAGTTAAAAACTAGTTGAGAACTTCGTTTTATTCTATAAAGGGTGTAAAGTGGGTTTAAAAAATGACGACAGTGAAGAAAGTACGCACTTTTCCCATCGAGTTGGAGAAATTGTGATTTGTGAAAATAATGACGAAAAAATAAAGTTCCAAAATTACACATTGCATCGATATTGTGTTTTTAATTGTTTGGTTATCAGAGTGCTCATTAAAAAATTTTGTATGTGTAATTAAAAAACTGACCAATTATATTCGGAATTTCAAAATTCGGAACATTGCAAACCAAAGCGCAAAAATATTAAAAATTTGATAATCAAAAATTTCAATTACTGAAATTTCGAATAGAAGAATTTTGTACTTATGAATAATGAATAATAAATAAATAATGAATATTATGAATCTACATATATATGGCGTGCAAATTTGAAGTTGAAGAATTCGATACTAAAATTTTCAAAATTAGGCAAGTTTCTCAAAATTCAAAATTTGCAAAGTTCGAGACATGAAAAACCCAAATTTCACTGTCCAAAAATTGAATTTCCATCTAAAATTACAGAATACAAGAGAGTCAAGAATTCAACACTCTAAAATATCTAAGCTTGAAGATTCTGATTCCGAAAAGTTTCAAAATAATGACAAAATTTTCAAAATGATTCAAATTTCAGAAATTGACGAAGTTTTCGGAACGTCAAAATTTCCAAATTATCATCTATTCATACATTTCTCCAAATTTTTCGAACTTTTTGATTTTCAAAAACTTCTCAAATGCTTGGAATCCCCATAATTCGTAAAAGTTCCATAATTCTGAGGAATTTCCAAATTCTCACATTTCCCAAAATTTGCAAGTCTCGAAACGTACAACATTTTTGCAAACTCAATGAAATTTCTCTCAATTTTGAGAACTTTTCGATTTCTAACAATTTTTCAAATTCTCAAAATTCCCATAATTTTCGAAAGTTCCATAACTCTTAGGACTTTCCGAATTCTCAAAGTTTTCAAAAATTGAAAGTCTCGAAATGTACAACATTTTTTTAAACTCAATAAAATTCATCAAATATTCTTGATTTTTCAAAATTTCAAAAATGAAAAAGACAAATTGGAACCATCACCGTATTTTCCAGAAAAAGTTTAAACGAAATTCGAACACTGGAAAAATGAAAAACCTCTCGTCGATATTCCGTAAATTCGTCAATTCAGTGAAAACCTCTCCATAATCGAAATTGAAACCACGCCGGAAAAAAGACTAACGAGTCGGAGCCGATTCGAACGAGTTATTTTCGACGTATTCAATATACAATTCACTTGCGCGTAAATATATTTACATGCTCCCACATCCACACACGCGCCGTTGCATTATTTCTTTCGCGTGCATTATTTTTCAACGCCGAACGGAAACGATTCCTCCAGCGATATCAGCTGATGGATTTTACGAGCTTTCGCTCCGAAAGCTACAATTGAAAAGCCCTAAAAAATATTTCACCCGCTTTTTTGCCCAATTTCAACCGTTTTCGGCACTGACGAAAACCGATCGGAAATTTAGAAAAGAATTGGAAATAAATCAATAATATTGACTCAGTGTTATTTTTTCCCCGTCAGAAAAAATTGATAAAAAATACAAAAAAATTTATTCGAATCCGAAATCTGTCTTTTTTTTCAAAATTTTCGAAAAAATTTCGATAAACAAAAATTTTCCAAAATGCAGAGGAGTACTTCTAAACTTTTCGAAATTCAAAATTCTTCCAACAAATTCAAAAATATTTCGTAAATGAAAAAAAAAAGTTAAGTGGAGTAACAAAAACTGTCGAATAACTCGAATTTTCGAATTTAATCACACTAGAATTTCGTTGGTTGAAAAAAACTCTCCTTTGAGTGCGCATTCAGACATTTTCTCGTCGGCGTAATTATAAAATCGACATTCTGTAAGACGTGCATTTTTACGTCTTCGCAGTTCGGTGATAAATCCGTACCGAGCGCCGACTGACTGGTTTTATGTCCTTCATGAAAACCATAAAGCACGTTTAATGCGAGGATATTGCACTACCGGGGCAATAAACGAACAATAATGAAACATTTTCGGTTGTTTTCTCACATTTTTGACGATTCCGACTACTTTTTTGTCGACATCGCGGAAATGGGATTTTGATGACTTTCTCGAACATCTCGGATCTTTTTCGTTGGTGCTGAATTTTACGAGACGATTGCGCGGATTAAAATGTATGACTCACTTTTTTATTATACATCGGAAAATTTCGAAAAAAGATACTCATTCATCTTCATCCTTTCATACGCTGTTAATTTCTTCATTCGATCATTTTTATATTTTCGGACATCGTTGAACACGAGTAAAAAATTTGGAGATTCGATGGAATTATTTACTTGAGAATATACGTGATCTCGTTTAGTTTTTTACAGGGGCGGACTAAGAGCTTTTGAGGCCGGGGGGAGGGGGGGGGGGTTACGAGCCTCCCCCCTTTAAACTCCCTTTTAAAATTAGTATTCGAGAATTTTTAGGATTTTTAGAATTTCAAGGATTTAGAAGACATTGATATTAGGGGAAATTATACACGTTTTAGAAATTTGAAGAATTTTGATGAAAATTTCGAAGATTTTTGGATTTCTGGGAATTTCGACAATTCTGCAAGTTTCTGGATTCTGAATATTTTATATCATTGAGTAAATTCTCGGAATTTAAAGAAATTTGTGAATACGTCGAAATTTGGAAAATTTAGAAATTTAGAAATTGAAAATTTATGATTGAATTATAACAATTTTGGTAATTTCGGAAACTTCGATAATTTTGAATATTTTATTAGAACTTTGGGAATTTCAA
>JAPYZK010004586.1:0-10256 GCA_030522785.1 Platygaster equestris
AGCTGATTCCTATTCCCCCACCACTAGTTCTCTGACCCTGGGGTCAGAGAACTAGTGGTGGGGGAATAGGATCAGCTATCCAGTGTATTTTACAGATCAGTGATCAAAACTCAAAACATGTCAAAGTAATGTCAAAATAATAAAAATTCCAATTTTCACGTCTTTTGACAATTAATTTTCATACAAAATCGAGCACACAAAAATGGCACTTCAAGATAAAACTTCACCATCTGTTCGCCGCGTTAACAAATTATTGGAATCCCGGCTCGAGAATGACAAGGTACCAAAATTCAAAATCATACATTTTTATAAACAAAACTTGAATGTAATAATTGTGTTTTGAGCTTTTTTATAAAAAGAAGAGTATATATATATATATTTATATAAATAAAAAAACAATGAGAAAGAAAAGAAAACGAAGTCAAAAAATGATGAAAAAAATTGCAAACTTTCGACTAAATGTTGAAAAATGATAAAATTATTTCATTTATTTCATAGCAATTGATTGCAGGAAACTTTGGAAGCTTTGAAAGAGCTGTCAACGTTTTTTACGGACAATAGTTTGAGCGCTCGGCGAAATTTGCGCAGCAAAATCGAGAGGCGCAGTTTGGGGATAAGCGAGGATTTTTTGTCAGCTTTTCGAGAAGTCAAAACTACTTTAGACAATATTTACGAATATGTTTCCGAAATGGATAAAACAGTGCAAAATATGACGGATCGACTGCAGACTACGAAAACTCAAACTTTACAACTTATCGATCAAACATCAAAATATCAAAATGAAAGGTTGCAATATTTTGCCAAAGTTTTTTATTTCCTGAATAGTTGTCGTGATTTACGTATAAGTCAGTTTTAATTGTTTGAGATTTTATTTTTTACTTTTGTAGTTCAAGACTTTCATTTTGCAGTTTGTTGAAACAATTTCCCACTTCCATTTCATATTTTCCAACATTCGAAAATTGTCTGGAATTAATGGCAATGCATATAAATGACTCAATATATAAAATAATCAATTTATCAGATTTCCAATTAATCGATTAACTTCACAATTCCACTCCCCTTATTATTACTCCAGATGATCAATTTTGACATATTTTGAAGATACGCAAAATATAAATTCTATCATTTTTAGATTTGTTGATTAATCATAAACTTTGAAAAAATGCGAATGATTCTTGAATCAATGTAAATTATTCATTTCCAGCAAAAAATTATTCATGCAACAAGAAGTCGCGAATGCGTTTATCAAAACATTCCAACTCACTCCAACGGAAATGACAGTTTTACATGGTGCTTCGAGAGAGTCTCCAATAACGGAAGAATTTTTCACCGTCGTCAATCGGGTTCAGGAAATTCACGGAAATTGCAGGGTTTTGATGCAGTCTGGTCACCAAACATTGGCCTTGGACGTAATGCAAAGAATGACGCTTTTGCAAGAAGCAGCTTTAGAGAGACTTTATCGCTGGACGCAGAGTCAATGTCGGCACATTGAAAATGAACATTTGGCATCTTTGCTGGTCAAAGCTATGGGGAAATTGCAAGAAAGACCTGTGCTTTTCAAGTTCGTATGAAAATTCCGAATTTCTGAAACGTTTCGGAGTTTGGACAAATGAAATACATATTCGAAAATTTCATAATTTTTTCGAAATTTTGAAAATTTTTCGAAATTTTGGAAATTTTTGAAAATTTTGAGAACTTCGTATATTTTCGGAAATTTTTGAAATTTTCGGGAATTTTGCGAATTTTCAAAATTTTGGTAAATTTTGAGAATTTTTCGGTAATTTTGAGAATTTTGGAAATTTTCAAAAATTTTGGAAATTTCGGAAATTTTCGGAAATTTTGCGAATTCTCAAAATTTTTAAGATTTTGGAAATTTTCGGAAATTTCAGATATTCTTGGAAATTTTGAGAATTTTTGAAATTTTAGGTAATTTTGAGAATTTTGGAAATGTTCAAAAATTTTTGAAGTTTTCGGAAATTTTGAGAATTTTGAAAAATTTGTAGAGTTTATAAAAATTTCTCAAAATGTCAAAATTTTTACACGCTTTGAATATTTTTCAAAACTGGCGAATACTGGCGAAAACTGGGAATATTTCAAAAAACAGTGCGCAAAATAGCGTTTGCGCATACTTATTCCGCACTGATATACTACATCAATGAAAAATGCCCTTTTGCGCTCACATTTCGTGCATGAAAAAAGGCCATCTTTGTGCATGTGTAAAAAAAAATATATCATTTTTTGACAACTTTTAGATATATCTTGGACGAATACTGCACGGCTAGACGATCAGTTCTTGTCGGAGCATTTATCGATGCATTAACCTTGGGAAAAGGAACAACCGGAGCTCCAAATCCTATAGAAATGCACGCCCATGACCCAAAAAGATACGTCGGCGACATTCTTGCTTGGTTACATCAAGCTATTCCTGTAGAAAAAGAGAATCTTATGACTCTCGTCAAAGCTTGTGACAAAACTGGTACAAATATTGTATTCAAATACGTATCTATAATAATTGACTAAAAATGGAAAATGTCAATTAAAAACTCATCCATATTACCCAACTAGTGACATGATGTAAATTTTAACAAATTTTAACTTGAAACAAACTTTACATTCGTCAGAATCTAAGTATCACTAACCCAACAATGCTAGAAACATGTACTTTTCCCACCTCATATTTTTCCGCATAGTGGGAGAAATACATGTTACCGAACATCTGTAGAGTTGAAACTTGTATCGATATTTGTCCTTTTCTCTGTAAATCGAAGTTTACTGAAAAAACTTGTCAGAATACTCACCATTTTTTCGTTTCTTCAGAGATTATGGACCAAGTGCAGCAAGCCCTAGGAAACATCACAGAAGGTCTTTGTCACCCTCTGAAATCCAGGATCGAGCACATAGTCGCAATGGACGCGCCGTCCACTGTGCTTTATTCCGTCATGACGCTCGTCAGGTTTTATGGAGCACTTTTGAAGCCAACTATACAGGAAAGCGTTTTGGACGTCACCCTGGGGAACATGTTGGACCTCTGCGAAAAAAGCTTCGTCAGCAGATTGCAAAGAGAAACTCGCGCCGCTTTGGGGGAGCGAGCGGATCGACCTGGAACAGACTTGGTTCCAGCACCATCCGTTTCTAGACTCCTCGCGCTTTTGAACGAGGTTTTGTCGGTCGCGAGCATCGCCGAAGATCGCGAAAAAGACATGCTGCAGGTGCTTTCGAATTTTCGATTATTTTTAATAGAGTGACCACTGACCAGACATACTATCTGAATAGGACATGTCGTTTTCGACCTTGTCCGTTTTTTCTGTCGAAATTTCAGACGTTTTTTCAATTTCTAAAATCAATTCGAATTTTACCAAAAAACTTCGCAAATCACTGTCGATTGTCATACATTAGGTTAAAATTAGTAACACAAAGACAGTTTAATTGCAGATTGTTTCGTGCATAATCGACCCATTATTGCAAGAAGTCAATGAAACGGCCACAAGGTTGCCCACAGTGGACATGGCGGTGTATCTTCTGAACTGCATGCACCAAATACAGTCCACTTTGGCCCTGTATGAATACATGGACCAAAGATTAGAACGATTACAGGTAAAAATAAAAATTTGCTACTACCATCACGACTCACAATTAATATAAAACATAAAACGTACTTTACGGTTTTCAGGCTCAGTCAGATGCACAACTGGACACTCTGACCTCGGAACAAGCCAGTGCTTTGGTGGCTAACCTGAATCTCGGCCCGATCTACACTATTTTACAAGATTATTCAAGAGAGAAAAAACCGCTGTCAACTATTCCTGGCATGGACCCCTTGAGTGTCAAAGAATTCACGGTAATTTATCTACTGAATAATCACATCGCTGTTTAATTATTTTGCAAAAATTATAACAACTCCATTTTTTTCAGAATAAATTGGAGGCTTTTTTGGCAATGCCAGATGTTCTGTTGCTTCCACAAATAAGTTTGTTGCAAAGCAACAATCATCGAACTGTAGCACAGAGAAGATCATTTGAAGTAATCGGAGCGATTTACAGGCAATTGTACGACGCATGTCATGACGAGCAGAATTTTTATCAAAACGCCGATAGCTTGTTTTCTCGTTCACCTGACGAGCTTTTGAAATTGCTCATCGATTACTGAAAATACATTCGTATTTTCCATAGTTTATTGCATGTTGTTCATATTTTTTGAAAATAATAAATATTGTTAAGTTGAAGAGTGTTTTATTTCAGATATTTGATGCATTGTATAATTTACCAATAGTTACATATTTACGGTATTCACGTTTTTTTACAAGTATAAGCTGCAGAGTTGGAGTCCAGTTTTTTTCGTCCTCGTGTTGCTTGTTTCCGGAGACTTTCGAAAGTAGCTTTTTCGGGACGAAAACGATCCAATTCCGTATCAAAACATTTGTCACCGTCATCTTTTTTTTCTTCAGAAAATTCGTTTAGCTAATCGTCTGTTTTTCGAAAATGTTTTTGCGAACGATCAAATTTTTCGTCGATTCTTTCGGAAGATCCGATAGAAAATCGGATTGAGTCTCGAAATCTAAGTTTGAATTTTTGTCACTTTCAATATTTAGCGAAAGTGGGTCGTTTTCAAAAAAAGTTTCTTTGTGTGTATCTTCGTCATTCAAGGGGGCTGATCTGTTTTCTATGATAACAACTTCATCGTCGGATTCGGAGTTTCTTTCCAGTCTTATCTCCAAAGGGTCAATATTTTTCGGTTCATACTGACGTTGTTGAAATCTCTGACACTGACCATGAGTGTGTAGTTGGAGTTTATGCTCGACGTCGAAAATGGCGCTACATTGTACGCAAGTCCATACTTGGATGACTTTTTTACAAACTCTCCAGGATGGTTCACCAATTTTTGATAGCACCTTTCGTTTCATTTGACTCTTATCCCAGAATGTCACTAAAGATTTATTGCATTTAGGGCAATTCGCGCCTCTTTTCTCTTGCTCGTGCAGAAGTTGGTGAATTTTCAGATCAGATTTCAACCTGAAAACATAAAGATTTATAATGGAGGTTATTCTATTTAAATTTCAAATCTTCTGATTCAACAAATTTTCATGTTTCAGAATTCTAATCTTCAGAATTCCTAATTTTCCAATGAGAATTCTGAAATTCTCTACAATGAAATAGAATCTCTAACCGATTGTTATAATTCTTCAAAAAATACCTGAAACACGCATTACATGAGTGACACTTTTTCCGATGCAACGGATGATTTGTCTCATAATGCAAAGAAAGCAGACGCAGTGTTCCAAATGACACTCTACATATACTGCAAATGTAATTTTCATGATCCATACAAATAATTTCGCGTTGGTTCTGCAAATTTGCGTCTGTCCATAAACAGTAGTCGCATGCTTTTTTGGGCAATGTCTCTTTGACCTCTAAAATGCACTGTTTGAGGTGCTCTTTGGCTATGGCCTCCGAAGTCCACCAGGAGTGACACGCAAAACACTGGATCTTTTCTCTGAAAAAAATTTCCGGACTTCATTTTCATTGGGAACATTTAGGGAAAGGGGGTATTTTTCAAATTGAATCTCATTTTTTACCTGGACTCGTGAAGGCATTTTACACACAGGCACGACTTCCCCTCAGATTCTAGATGTCCTAGCTTATATTTTGGAAAATATGACGCGTCTTCCCATCTAGAACTTATGCACCAGCTTCCTGGGAACATCCCGACGTGTTTTTCGAGGACCTTCTCTGATGGACACCTGATGTTGAAAGACTTAATTTTTGAAATCAGTAAAGTGATGATTTCTTAAGTTAAAAAACTCTCTACTAATGAAGTTGAAAAATGAAAGTTGATTCAATTTTCAAAGGGATATAGATTTTAAAAGGAAATAATTTAGATAATTGCAAATTATATTACCTAAATCCACATTTGAAGCAGCCAAACCCATAATCCCAGACATGCTTCTTCAGGTGCTGCAGAAGCTCACTTTTCGAGGCGAATGACTTGTATACTTTGCATAAGCTACAAATATGGGGCCTGTGAGTCAAAACGTGATCGATGAAAGCGTCTAAGTCACCATAAACATCGCCGCATTTCAGGCAATTCAACTTTTGGTCGTCGTTGACTCCCTGAGCCACTTTATTGGCAACCTTCTGCGAGGGTGCATGGGACACCAAATAATGATTCTTCAGGCATTTATAGTTAGAGAACTTTCTAAAACATATTTTGCATGCCAATTTGTTGGCATAGTGGTTTTTTTGGACATGATCCAAAAGCGCATGCCTGGAAAACTGCAGCGTGCTGCAATACATGCAACGGTGTCCAAAATATCTATCGGAGTCATTGGGGATGTAGAAACACGGATGAGTTTCGTAATGTTCTCGTGGAAAAAATTTCCAGTTGCAAATGAGGCAGTGGATTTCTCTAGGATTGGGTGCGCCATCGACAACGTCTGTGTGGACACGAAGGTTTGTCTAAGAGATGAAATTAAACAAACGGATTACATATACTGTATGAAAAATTATAATGCAAAAATCACAATGAACTATAATATAAACGCATAATACTTAGTCATTAAAAATAGTATATATTGCATTAAGTTGATTAATGAATGGTTTTTTGACTTTAGAAGACTTTTTTCCATTTATGTTATTCTTTCAGTTTTTTGAATTATTCATCCAAAAGTTGGAATGTACTTTGTAACATTTTTCGAACTCAAAAAAATCAGAACATATGCATATAATAATGTAGTTTTTGAATGTTCTTGACTTTTTTCAAGGATTTAAAAAATTTATAAAAGAGGTTTTTGTGATATTTGTGAATAAATTTGCTGGAAAAGTAAATAGTCAACAAAATTCAAGATAATTTTTTCAAACTGTACAAATTTTCAAATAATCCAAAAAAATGACATTTTTCAACATTCAAAAGATTTCCAAAAACTCGTCGAAATTTGTGAGTTGGAAGTACACGTTTTTGTGAACTTGAACACTTCCAACTTACCTGTAAACTATCATGGCACGCATCACAAAGTATTTCTTCATTATCCAAAAATTCATAATTTTCCAATAATAACGGATCATTGCATTTCCAGCAATTGTGAATACCATTGATTACAATTTTGGAAATTTTCAAGGAATTCACGTTTCCAGTTTCCAAAGGATCTCTCAAATCTTCGTACAAGATTTCAAATTCTGCTTCGGGTGCTGAATCTACTTCTGGAAGGTCTTTTTCTAGTGGATTCGAACTGCCAAGAGAGTTTTCCGGTAGAAAACATACTTCGATGTCCGACGAGTTTTCATTTTTTATTGAGCGAATTGTCGATTCGTTTTCCGATTTGATTATGAGTTTTAATTCATCGACGCAGTCTACGTCAGTTGCTAATATGACGTTTGGTTCAACCATCGTTCGGCTTTTCTAAAACGAGACGGAAATTTTGTTTACCGACTTTATTTTCGTTACTTATTGTTGTTCTTCAATCTTATTGAGTTCTTTTTAACGTCGTACTTTTTGAAATGCCAGAAGATTGTCATTTCTTCACACACTTCACATTGTCTACATTGTATAAACCAATAAATTAAGGTCACCGAATCAGGATCAATCAGGATGACATTAATGGTCACTTTAGCAAATATCGTCAAATATTTAACTTGAACATTACGGAAACGAAACAAAACAGTTTTTCGATACATTTAAATTAATCGAGACAACGTTTGAGCAATAGATTAATCGAGGTTCTTCACACTTTTTTTGAATTTTGAATGTGCGCGAGTCGTGACCGTTGGATTAATTGTAACAATGTTACAATAAAATTAACATTGTAACAATGTTAACAATGTTAAATAACTCAAAAATAGTTAACCAATCAAAGAGTGACTCGAAATTAGCGATTGATACTTGATTAGATTTAGAGCAATTTAGAGGTCAACTAGACATAATATATAGGTATAGTTTCAAGAATTTCGAGAACTCACAGAACTCTCTGCACACTGGCGCAACTCAACGCGCAAGAAACGTTCCATGACTCGTGAGTGTCTAGTGTGAATTCCGTTGAGTCCCGTGGTTGTGAGTTGCTATCAGTTGCTTTCAGTTGCTTTCACTGGCTTTCACTCGCGCACACTCGCGCAGCTCAGCGGAGTGCAGCGCAGCTTCGCGTTGTCGTTCAGTCGTCCGGTCTGGTCCGATCGTTCGTTCGATCCTGAAAACGACCTCATCGGGAGTCCCAGAAATCTTCGTTTCCGAAAACCTCGTTCATCGCGGAACCCCGTTTTTTCTCTCTTTCGCCGTGCCCGGAAAACGAATCGGAAATTCAATCGCCCCCCTCCCCCACCCGTCCTGTCACCGTGTGTATACACACAAGTGTGTACGAAGAAAAACGCGAGCGACGCGCGAATTTTCGCGACGCGCGCTCGCAAGCACAATGGACTTGGTCGTTCTGTGCCCGCGGGACGGATAAATAGAAAGTTATATATTTGTGAGTGAGAAGTGAGTGAGTGGAAAATATCGGCGAACAAGATGGCGGAGTCAAACTATTATCAGGTTAGCTACTCTTCTCCGCCGTTGCAGGTTCACGATCGGCGCCATAACACTCGCGAAAACCGATTTTTTTCTCGTTTTTCCCGACCTTCGTTTTTTGCTAGAAGGCGGTTGTATGTATTTCGGCGCGAAACGGGGTTACGATGTTGAAAATGTTGATGAATGGTGTTTTGGCGTTGAGTTTGATATTTTGAGTGTTTTGAGCGTTGATTGGCTAAGTCACGGATTTGCGAATGTTTGCGAATAAAAGAAGTTTTAGAGGTGGATTTTGCACGTGTTTTTTTAGAGGCGTGTCATGGGCGAAGAGGGAATTTTTTGGGGTGCTGCAATTGCAAGAGAGCATTTGACGTCTGGTGGGTTACGCAGCCGGTAATGGATTTTAGGAGGGTTTTGAGAAATTGTCAATGGTTTGACAGCGAACGGAATTTTCAGCGTTGTTAAATGTCAATGTCAGTGGTGAATTGAGAAACAAGAAAGAAGGGAGTTTTTTCAATCGGGAAGAAATCAAAGAATTTCTGGAAATTAAAATCTCATGTATGAAAATTCTTAATTCTGAGATTTTTGTGTTTTTCATCTCGAAAATGTTGAAGATTCCCGTAATTAACATTTGAATATTTAACTTTGTACTGAAACAAATACTTTTACATTCAAATACCTAACTTTATTTTGTAATATCCGTAATGCAGAAAACATTGTCTCAGAAAGAAAAAAAATGTATACATGGTGTAGTTGTTGCGATGAATAATTTCGTACTTGTATATAAATATTTTAGGGAACTGGTTCTTACACATGTGCCTGTTTGAAAATATTCGTCCACGGGTCTTATCAGTCGGCTGATAACGCGTCGCGTTAGTCCCAGTTTGGTCGTCCAAAGAACGGTAACCTTTTCCGCTCGCGAAGAAGCTTAGCCACGCGTGCAAGCGCTTCCGCGAGGGCAAAAACCGTACCGTTCATTTTATCCGCGATAATGAAAGCCAATAACGCGATCGCTCCCTTAAAAACGCCGAAAAATGTGGACTTTTCTCAAAAAGATAACAGTTTTGAGACTCAAATTTGACGCAAGTCAAGTCGAATTTGAGAAATTAGCGTATGTACTTCGATTAATCTAAAACGCGCCCTAATTTTATGCAAGTAAAAATTCACTTTATTCGAGTGACAATCAGGGGCGCACGCAGGGGGGGTTTTAGGGGTTGAAACCCCTCCCGAAATTTGAAAAAGATTTAGTGTTTTTGTAAGTAAAATAAGTAGAATCAAAATAGAATTTATGAATAAATTTCTAAAATTAGAAACTTCGAAATCACAATTTTTTACCAAATTCAAAAGTTTTTGAATAGTCCAAAACCTCCAAAAATTTTAAAAATTGAGAGTTTTTAATTTTTTTGATTCTAAAAATTCTTTCAATTTTCAAAAGTTCAAGTGATTTGAAAAAACCAAAAATTTTGAAGATTACGGAAGTTTAGAAAGTCTCGAAAAAGTATGAAAATTTTGTAATTTCGCAAAACTTATGAGTATGTCAAAATTTAAGAATTCCGAAATGTCAACAATTTTAGTGATTCAAAAAATTATATCAACTCTGACAATTTTAGAAATTCCAGAAACTTTAAGAATTTCGAAGATCTCGCAGTACTGAAATTTCTGAAACTTTAGAATTTTTATGAAAAATCTAAGAATTTTGAAAAATCGGAGCATTTCGAAAATTTTGATAATTTTGAATACTTTGTAAAGTCCAAAAATGTCGAGAGGTA
>JAPYZK010004587.1:0-19526 GCA_030522785.1 Platygaster equestris
GCTGAATTTTCTACGTATACAATATAGGGCTAATATTCTGTAATTCCGGTTTTGAGCTGTCGAATTATTTTTCTTACTAATTTGTTATTTTTAATTTCGTCATTTTTTTCGGAACATTCTAGAATGATCAAGAATGATGGGGAAAATTGGGGTTTTCGTTTCGTCAAATGACGAACAATTTTGCAATGTTGCAAAATTGAGTAATTGAATGATAATTATAATATGAAAAATATTTATTGAGACAGTTTTCTTGATTTTTTGATGCACGTTTCAATTTTTGGAATAGAGTTTTTGAATTTCGTGGATTTTGAATTTTCGCGAGTGTAGGATATTTCTGGATTTTGGTACTGAAATTTGTCGATCACTAAATTTTTTAAGTACATAATATGTACTTAAAAATTTTTATATTATAAAAATGTAGGGCTCGAATATTCTGTAATTCCGGTTTTGAACTGTCGAATTGTTTTACTTACTAATTGTAAGTTGTTTTTTTTTTTATTTTTGTACTCGCGAATTGTTCAATGTAAGTTTCTCCAAGTTGAATATCTAGATTTTAGATCTTGGAATCGGCGATTTCGGTATTTTTTTTATTGAAAAGGTGATTCTGAATTTGAGGATCTTTTCGTATTTGATTTTGGCTAGATTTACGTACAGCGCGTCGCGTAATTAGGTTCTGTCATTATTTTCAGATCCTAGTGATTTTGGTTTTTATAAAACTTTTTTGTAAATCATACATTTTTTTATAAAATTCATTTCATAAAACTTATTAAATGTGAAATTTTTATAAAGTGATTTTAGAAAAATTGTATAAAATATTAAAAAAAAAAACCGAGATTCATAAAAAAAAATAATTTCATCAAGTTTTTATGAAATCTCGTTATAAAAATCGCACATTTTATATAAAATTCATAAAAGTTTAATAAAATTGTATCGTCATTTCAATATTTCCATTTGATGTATGATTTTTTGATTTTAAAAAATCGTCGATCTCATAGTTTCGTTTAAATCCAAAAAAGTGTCAAAATTGAAGGATGGAAATTCATGTGCTGAGTGCTATTTCGATTTTGTTCCTTTTCTTTTTTAATTGAAATTAACGTTGTGGATTCAGGCACATATCACCTTTTGAATTATCCCACTTCATTTGTGAATTCTGATGAGAAAACTTTGATGATTTGCAGTATGTGTTTTAAAGCATGAAGTATTTTTCATTAAAATCGCTATATAAAAATGATGAAAGCGTAAATGTACAGTAGATTTCAGAACATAACAATACGTTTATTTGTCGCGCATTTATATCGAAAATCCCGATGTTGAATTGAAATTAATTTAGGTGCTTATTTATTTGAGTTCAATATATTTTGTTTCGTTCCAGAAATTCGTTCATTCACGAATTAAAAAATACAAACAGTAATTTCTTAGATTTTCTAAAATTTTTCGAAAGAGAGACAATTTTTAAAATTCTATCATTTTAAGTGTTGTACAAACTCACTCAATTTTTTTGTTTTGAGAGAAAAAAACTCGAATGTAATTATAGCCAATTAAGAAGAAATCGTAGTGTATATATTTTTTAATTGTGCAGTGAATAGAAATAATTTCAAAGCAATAACTTGATAACTACGAAACAAAAGTTGAATAATGTTAGTCTATACAAAAATAGCCTCCTACCTAGTATTGTGAATTACATGAAATTCGAATGTAGATTACTTTATCATCTCGTTTGGGCGAATTTCGAAATGGTTGAATTATTGTTTTCTTGTACACGATGGTTTTTGCATTCGATTGTGAATCGTTTCACTCCATGTTGCAATGAGATCAAACAGTGATATCTGAGTTCGTGGAAAACTCAGCCGGAAAATTGTGCTAATATGATGTAATCCGAAGTACCTTTGCGCGGACGTTTTATCGATTTCACGTGCACGTGCTTCGTGGTCGAAAGTGAAATATGACGCAACTCATATTTTACTTCGCGACTGTCGCGGAATGCGGAAGTGTTTATCATATGAATAAGATATCTAGGGTTGGAACAAAATATTTTATTATGACATAACTTGAGAAAAAATTGAATGCGAAAATTATGAAATGAACAAATGCAAGGTGTTAGGTGGAAAGCATTGCAGAAATCATTTAGTCGCTATTATTTTCAATATTGACGAAATATTTGATTCACACTGAAAATTTATGGATTCAGTGATGATTGTTCAAAAAGTGACCAGATGAAAAATTGATATAAAGATGTTATTTTTCTTAAAAAATTCGTAATTTCGTGAAATTTGATTCATTGACTTCCGAACTTGCAAGGACATAAAAAATAGCATGAAAAGTTACCGAAATTTTAAATCACGAAAAATTGGGTTTTATTATAAATATTAGGAAATAAAAGTTGACGAATCAATTTTATAAAGAACTTATTCATTTACTTGGTTTGCTGACGATTTATGCATAATTTTTTTCACAACTACTGTACACCAAAAAATTTTCTTATTGTCAATGTTCAGTAAATGTTTGAACGAAGCAGGAAAGGCCATTGGAAACTGTACGTAAAAAATTGGTTTTTGCATGTTGATAATTAACATACAAAGTTGCATAAGATGCGCTGTTTGGGTAAAACAATTTTATCTTCGTAAAGCTCATTTCGCGGAAAATTACACGACAGTCCTAAAAAAGTTATATATTTTCCGTAATTTGTATGCTCGAGTACAGTAAAACTCGTCTTATTGTCGCTATCTCTCTCTTTGTCGCCTGACAAATTGTTTTTTGTAAAACCAGTTTTAAAATAGGAAAATACGATATATAAGACAAATATGAAAGAGCGACAATTCAATGAGTTTTACTGTACGTATCGCTTGCAGAAGTGTGTTTAAAAAAATTTAACGTAGGCATGCTTAAAAAATCGTATGTAGACAGTGGAAATTGAAAAGGCCATAAGCACCATGAGAAGTGTACCTAGGAGAGTTCTAACGCACTTTGAAAATTTCCAAAAATGTCGAGGATTCTCGTAGTTTTGAAAATTCGGGGGACTGTTAGAGTTTCGAAATAGTTGAATTCTGGAAATTTACACAAGTTATAAATATTCAAAAATTGTGAAAATTTCAAACATGACGAAATTTTTGAGGATTCAAAAGAAAGTCGAATATTTTGAAAAAAATTCAGAGATGTGGATATTTTTAGAATTTTTTTTTAAATCCTTGAAAATATCTTAATTTTCAAAATTTTCAGCATTTTTAGAAAATAATAATATAATTTATCTACGTTTTCAAAATTCGAAATTTTCGAAAGTAACACTCCCCCGAATTTTTAAAATTACGAGAATTCCCGAAATTTTTCAAAATTTCCAAAGTGTGTTAGAACTCACCTAGGTATTCTACCGTCATTCTAATGCAGTACTTTTTCTCAAGCAGTTTCATGCAGAAATAAGTCTTACTGAAGTCATCGAAAATTTCTTGAAAACTTCCAAGAATGCGACAAATTTCTCCAAAATCAGAAACGATTTGGAAAACTATGAGCGAATTCTAGAATTATCGATGTTTTTAAATGATTAATGGGATAAAAGGGAACTTCTTATTCAGAAGTTCAATAAAAATGGAAAAAAGTGACCATTGAATTCTCATAACACTAAATATACTAAAATAAGTTTGAAGTTACAATTTCGCAAAATAGCTATGGCAGTGACAAACACGTTTCCTATTCCACTTTTTCGAGATCTACATTATTCTCTTAAAAGCACTTAATTAAGCACTTTTCTTTATGATCCGCCATAAAAGAGGAGCACGTGAGAAATCATCAGTGAATCTTTGGGCTCTGATCGCGCTTTCTAATTGCCTCGGACGTCACGTATCACAGATATGTAACACTTATCTTTCCCCCGAGATTTTAGCTCTCATTAATTGATAGGGATAATGTTTGCGGTTCGCTCGAAAAGCGGTTCATTTCGCGACTCTTGATTACACCGGATACGTTGTACTCAATTTTTTATAACCTTTAAAAAACTCGTGCATAATATGGGAAATTCTTCGTTCCGAACGAGAGGACACGATAAAAGCACTTATGCGAATTTAATTTTTCCAAATTCTCGATCTTGCTTCAGTAAGTTTCATATTTTTGAAATAATAATTGGTGTTCTGGTTCGAATTTTCGGAGTTCAAAAATTATTGGTTCAGAATCATTAGTCTACTATTTGAAAAAATTTGCATTTTCAAAGTAAATAATTAGAATTTATCGAGAATTCTATCTTATATTTTGAAATTTCGAAAATTGGAAATTAGAATATCTATAAATCTGAGAACCTTGAAAATGAGACAAAAATTCGCGAGTTTCGAACACTGAGACTCTTTCAAAAATGTCGATGCGGAAATAAAAAAAAAATTGCTTCTATCATTATTTTCAGAATTCAAAAAATCAAGTATTCAGAAATCCGGAATTTCGAATACTTGAACAGTGTTCTTTGAATGAAAAGTTATAACTTAAACTGAAGCCTCGAAAACTGGCACATCAATTTCTTTGGTTTCGAATATATTTGCTTTCGGTGGCTAGTAACATTTATTTTGTTGAAATCGAAAGAATCTTAGGAATGGAACTTATCAAAACGATCAAGACAGAAAACTAGGTAAACCATATGCAATAGCTCGTCTGTCGGCGGATGTCGAAAGCGCGATCCACGATTCCGATGATTTAGAATTAGAAGAGCATAGTTTACCTGATTCCGAAATAAATACATGTCCAATCATTACTCGCGATCTGCTAAAAATACGCGCCGGAGACGTCGTGATCGACCTCGAGTATCGGAAAACCCCACGTAATACCCGACAATTTACAATACGCGAGTTTCTTCGCAAAAATGACTTTCTGCAATTTTCGAATCGAAAATAAGAACATGCATACATAAAAATGACGATTTATTTGGAGCCAAAACTACAGAAAAACAACTATGCGATGAAAGTCAATGTCTTGAAAATTGCTTTTATTCCTGAAAAAGTTTGTCTGGAGACCATATTTTGTGACTTCTTTTTTTAAGCTCATAAAATTGTATAGGCATTTTACACCTGCCCTCCCCCACCCGTTAGATTTTGTATTGAGGGGGATGTTTAAACCCCAACTAAGTCTTAATGTTTAAATAATTACTGAAACTGAATGAATGATGCGGGCTCAGGGCTCGGCATTTATAATGAAAAGATGCAAGCGTGTAATCAAAGGCGTCTCGCGGAATTTGAAATTTCGTGTGTCCTTGGGATGGGCCCCTGAAGATGCTTGATAATAATGACTCGATAATCACGTGAGTAACAACATTTCCTCGTGAAAATAAGCACATGTCAGAGTTCTGCTTATATGCACGAATCGTCGATTTGCTTTTTATTCTGCTAACGGAATTCGGCATTACGTCGGCAGGGCATTAATTTCAGCCCCACATTTGTAGCGGCGCACGTAAACGAGGCCCAATCATCGAGCCCGATTGCCTCTTCGACACGGGATTTTTCTATTTTTCATTCGGTTCGTGTAATGAAGCGATTTGTTCGTTTTATTCGTAGTTGCGCAAAAAATTGTATAGTTCTTAGGCATCAAAGTAGACATTTATTTATATTAGATTTTGTTGAAATTTTCAGTGCATGTAACAGTATCCTTCACAGAAAATAGTCTAAAAACTATACAGTAAGTCCCAAAATCACCGTAACAGTGGAAAACCATAGATTCTCCATGAAATTTTAAGACGATTTTTTCTTTGCTATTTTCCAAAATGTGTAAAATTATCGACATTATCGCCAATTTTATTTAACATTAATTAATCATGAAATCTTGTGAGTTTTCAAAATTTACAACGGTCTTCCTAATTTTTATTATTTAATTTGCGAAATTTCACTTCATTACATTCACAGATTTTGGAAAATATGGGTTTTTCACGGATTTTATCATTTTCAATATTGTGGATGAATTGCAAATTTTTTGAAATATGTAACAAAAACGGATGTTTATCAACTTTTGGAGACATTTTACGATTTTTTAAATTATGACATTTTACATTTTTCGAATTACATAAAATTTTCGCTGGAAATTCAGAAATGTTGAATATTATAATATTTTAAACATTCACAAATTTAAAAAAAAATGTTCGATTTTTTCAAAAATTCCCAAATTTCCAGGCTCTCGCGGAAAGTGAAAATTTTGCAAGTTCAGTAGAAACTTTCAACTTATCTGAATATTTTAAAAGATTTTAAGTCTGAACACAAATTTCGAAATTCGTAATATTCAAAAACCAAAAATTCCAACACAAATTTGAATGTTTGTGAAGATTCAAAAATCTTCGAACTCTGTAAAAAGTGCGAAATTATTCTCATTTCTTCAAAAAATTCTACATTTTACGAATTTCACGGAAAAGTCTTAATTTCTCGAATATGCATATTTTTAGATATCAACAAAAGCCTTAGTTCAAAAATTTCCAAAATTTAGAAGAATTTCGAATATTACACATAATTCGGTCGACTGACGTTAATTTCGAAAATTTACATCAGTCTACGTCAACTTCGCGAATCTCGGAAAATGGCAAAAGAAAAATCGTCTCAAATTCCATGAGAATCCATGGTTCTCCGTTGTTACGGTGACTTTGGGACACTGTTTGTAAATTCATATACATAGAATGAACATTTGCGATTTACAACTTTCTTAAAATGAAAAAAAATTCAGTCAAGTTATTGGAGCTTCCCCCAGCTGTTACCTTCCACATATCGAGAGATCTCGCATTAATGAACCTCTCTAATTTAATTGTAGCCCTCCTGTCAACGCAGTAATTGGACTTTTTCATCTCTGGTGGAGATAAAGTTTTTTACGTGCTTTTGTGTATAGGCTTTAATTGAAACGATACACCTTTAATGACGAACGCGTTCACGCGGAGCTGATTTGATAAGCCCGGCCGATAATCGCGTCCAAATCCAAAGCCACAACCTCCCAAGTGAAAGCTGCGATAAAAGCGCTACTGAAGAGTCGAGAAAATATCGCGCGTTTATTATTATCGGGCCGAAATGCAAGCTCCAGTGGCGTAGTGAAATAACATTTGGGAGGGCTGAAAACATGAGTTTTGAGGTTTGGCTACGAAATTTATGGAAATGCTTCCAATTTTTACCAGTTTCAAAAAACTAGAATAATTTGTATTCGTTTTTAACCTCAAAAAAGTGCTTGGAATTATTTTTTTGGTCAGAAGAGAATAAAATATTGTGTGCACTGTGGATATGAAATAGATTTTGACGAGTGAAAGTTTACGGTCTGAGGCGAAGCCGAGGTAAAATATCACTCGTCAAAATCCTTGAAAAAAGTTGGGTATTTTCTATTTCTTCGATTACTTTTGAGATTCGTCTCAAACCATGCAAAATTCTGTTGCATTTTTACTGATTTGCGTAATCAATATTTTATATTTTCTTCGGATATTTGTTAACTTGTGATACTTTTGAAAATATCGATTTCTTTAGAATTTCGTGTCTTCGAAAAGTTCGGAATTTACTCATATTGTTACTACACACATAACTTTCGAGAATCTTTTTTATTCCAATTTAATTTCATTATTGTGCAGAATTTCGTCGAATTTTTGATAACCCTCAGATTGTTATTATCGCTTCGGACATATTTTGTTAAATTTCCAATACTTTCTAAAATATCAAAAGTTTTTGTCATTTTTTTTTATTTTGCAGAATTTCGGAAATTTTTCACATTTGTTCTATAACATTCAGAATTTTTATAAAACTACGCGAAATTTGGTTAAATTTTCACTAATTTGCAGACAATAATATTTCCTCCAAAATTTTGTTGAATCATTCATTTTCATTGGAATATGAGTTCTTCTGTAATTTTGTGACCTTATTTTTCACTAAATTCCGAATTTTCTCATATTCTTAGAAAATTTCTCACTAACACGCATAATTTTTTTATTTTCCAATCTTTTCAAAAATATCATTGAATGATCAAAACTCTGTAATCTTCTTCAAGTATCCTAAATATAAAATACATTCCCTGGTTATTTTGTGAACTTTCGAGAATTTTCAAAACTTGAAATATTTTTTAAATAATTGTCCAAATTTCGTATTAAAGTAAGAAAAATTCTGTTGAATTTACATTATTTCTTGTAATATCAATTTTTTCCCGAAATGAGGGCATGGTGGCAAATGCACAACTTTTTTTGTACATGTGGACTATTGCCCTATTGTCCCTTGTAAAATAGTCCACATGTACAAAAAAAAGTTGTGCATTTGCCACTATGCCCCCCAAAGTGTTGGGAGCCTGAGACAAGTGGCCTCACTGGCCTCACTGTTCATCTTTCCCTTCTGACAAGGATAAAGAGCTGACAGTAGAGAGGTTTTACTGTATTTAATCTTGACTTGTGACTTTTCCTTCGTAACTATCCCTTGGACTATTTCCTTGTTTACGCCACTGTATTACCGATATAACCAGTTGGCGAGGTATAAGGCAAAGAGGCAAGTGAATGCTGCACGTGCAGCGTCCAGCCTTTCCAAGTTTCCCCGGGATTAAAGACGCGCGAATAGAGCAGAATGCGCGCGCGAAAGAGGGAGGAAGTGTGTCTTTGCGGTATCGCCGGCACCGCCTTTCCTTGGCTTCTTCGGGACCAAAAGACCGAGGGAGATAAGGCCCCTTTTGCCCGGGATATGCTGGACGACGCCGTGAAATGAGCGGCGATAAATAAATCGCGATCGCCGTTTTTTCTTCTGCTGCTTCTTATCCTTTTTCTTCTTTATCTTTTTGCTGACCGTAAATCCACGGAGGCACAATCGGTAGCCAATCTCGGATCTCGCGCGGATCACACGGCGATCGCGTCTCGTTTTGTTCCCTCGCTCCTTCTTCCTTCTTCCCTTCTTGCTCCTATCAATTGACGCGCGCCGGAGGTGCCTGTTGGATCCTGCTCTCGATCGCTGCTCTGCTTTTCTATACCTTACCTGCAACCCCCCTTCTTTCCATGTTTGAATGAAAGAAATTCGTGCAAAACGAGTTGGGTTTTACACTGGCCAGAAGTTGGGCGCAAGTCTCTCATTTTGAATTGGTCGAAATTCGACTATTTGAATCAGTCATCGATGTTTCGACTACTGAAATAGTTTATTCCTAGTAGATTACTAAATATTTCTTTTAAATTTGTTGAATTTAATGTTTCAATTGTATTTTTCAATTATTCAATTTTTCATGTCGGTGAAATGGCTAATTATTTAGTAAATTTTGTTTACATCTTTTCAGTAGTCAAATTTCTGTGACTAATTAAACTACTCATTCTAGACATTTTCAAACTCAAATTTATTTCTCTAGATGCAATTTTAAAAACTCGGCTCACATCTTATGAACTTCGCCTTCTCTCATTTTCTAGAAACATTATTCTAAAATATTCTTTTTATGATCCTAGACCTGCAGCAATATATTCATGTAACTTTCATCCCCCAAAAAACTCGAAATCCAAAGCATAAGATGAATTAATCGAGGCAGTAACCTCCAAAAAGAAAGCGTGATAAAAGAAGTACTCTCACGAACGAAAAAGCAGCAACAGAGAAGAAAAAGGAGCAAGCAAAGAGCCCCGCACCACACAAATGAAGAGAAGTAAGTTTCGGGGGAACGGTCAGCAAACAATCGAGGACTTTGTAGTTGGCGTGAGTTCTCGCCGTTACTCTTGGCCGGACAATTAAACGGCCGGAAGGTGGGGGGGCAGATCGCGGGACCGGGCCGGCTATTAATTACAATCAACGCTATCGCGCGCCCGTCCGATACGCGCGACGTTTAATCTTCCATCGGGTAGTCCTTTCCGAGCCAAATTCGTGCTGCTATTCGCGCGTAAATAACTCGCGCGATCGGCACGGTTCGCAGACGCCGAAGGTATTTTTTTCTTGCCCCCTTACTTTTTCTTTTTTATTTCCTTCCTCCACCGGCCACGAAACGAGGCCTTTTGCGGCCCTCTCACAATTGCTGCGAATCTCCAGCCACCATCGTTAAAGATGCATCTTCCCGGGTACTTGGAACTCGGTGAAATTCAGTTTTAGCTGGTTCTTGGGAAAATCGCGAATTGAGGCGAGGTAATTGAAGATGCGACGCGATGCAAGTGGCGCAATTACGTCGTTGGTGATTTCAGGGCGGGGGGGGGGGGGGTTTACCTTGCGATGGGAATATGCAGTGGCGGTTTCGGGGGGGGGGGGGGGGGGGTAGGGGGGGCGTGTGAGGGGGCAAATTTTTAAAAAAAATAAAAGAGCAGTATATTTTAATAAAAAATTAAATTTTTCGGATGTGTGGATGTTGTATTCGTACAATTTTCGATCTTTAATTATGAATTTTTTGGATTTTATTGTTTTGCGATGATGTATTCGAAAGTTTCAAAATATTTAATTTTTTTTTTTGTATTTAAAAATTGAGATTTCATTCAAATTCAGATTGTGAAATTAATTATATTTGTGGAATCGTAAATTCTCAGAATTACTCATTTTTAATTTCAAAAATTTCGAAATTCTACTGTTTATAGTATTACTGAAGTATTTCGAAGTTTCCAAATTTTGTGCTTGTTTATTTTGAAATTTTTGGGCTTGAAGATTCTAACATTGAGAAATAGAATTTTCGAGAATTCGAATCCTCAAAATTACGTTATAATTTTAGATCGTAATATTTTTATGATTTTCTTGTCTTCAAAAATGTATTAAAAATTTACTAAACTCCCAATTTGTTCAATAGTAAAATTTTCGAAATTTGAATTCTATAACAAAATATTACATTTATCGAGATTCTAAATTATTTTAATTCCAAAGTTCGAACTCCAAATGAAGCGAAATTTCTCTTCCTTAGCAAGTTCTTTCAAAGTTTGGATTTTCTAAATTTTGGCAAACACAATGACTGACATCTTCTGGATCTTGAAATTTCAGAAATCTAAAGTTTAAAACTGAAAACTTGGAATATCGGAGATTCTGAATTACATATAATATGTACCGTTTCTGAAACTCGAATGTGTAGTTTCTCAAACTTTTTTTAAAAATATGATTGCAGTGAAGAAAATGAAAAAAAAAAAAAAAATCAGCAAGTTTATACATTGCGAAATAGGGATACATAAATTAAAATGCTCAAATAAGGAAACATAAATATTAATGATATCAAATTATAAAATTGTCACATTCAAACAAATTGGAAATTCATTTTTTTTTAATTTCTGCAGTTGACTATAAACTTTAACAATTTCCAAAGCTTTAAAGTCCAACAACTGTTTCATATTTCTAGACTTCTAGACTTTGAAGCTTCAAATGTTTCAGACTTTTAAAATGTTTAAAATTGCGAAAATCACGAAAATGTACGTTTTTTGAAATTGTAACTCGAGATTTTTTTATGTTCGTGTTAAGTTGAATTTAAAAATGGCCAAAAAGTCGATTGAGTAGATCAAGATCGTAGGCAATTCAGTTTGTGAAGGGCTCAATGTGTAACAAAGTAGATATATACATGACTATAAAACTTGATCAATTTGGATTCTGTCGTTTTCGACAAGTGTAAAATCTAGTCGCGCAATTGAAGATGTGAGGCGATGGCCTAATTACGGCGCAGGTGACTTGATGGGTAAAGGGCCCGAGTTGAAAAGGTCCACGTGTGTGGCGCGCAATTTGCAAAGGTGGATACTGGCTTCACGGCGAGAAGAGAAGCGTTGCGCCGCGAGCACGGAGGTAAGAGCTCGAGTGGTCAAGGGTCGACGGAGATTCCTTTATCGCGCTGAGAAATCCCGCCGCTTTTGCCGGGGCATTTCTCGGCTTCTTCTCCGGCGCTCGAAAGCGCCTCTTTTGCTTCGATTCTTCTCCCTCGCACATTTTTCTTTGACTTTCATCTAGAAAAATGAGGGTGTCTAATGGCGCAATTTGCTAATCGGAAGTGTGTCAGGGTGTTTTATTCCATTTTTCTTTGACATATACTATGATTTTAGTCACTGACGCGTAGGAGTACTTTGCTTATATGCTCGTAATTTATACTTGAATTTATTGATTTCCTCAGGGTTCATTATGAACTTGAATAAATGTTACATTTTGATAAGGCTGAAAATGGATACGTAGAAGTTTTCGAAGGCCCGAAAAAATTTCAACGAATTCAGCAATATTAAAAGAGCTGCATAATTCATAAAAAAGCACATGTGCTGTTGATGATGCATATAAAATTCTTGAACATTTGGAGAGTTTCCAAAGTTTCGAAAATGTTTTGAATATATATTTTGATTATTGTAAAATTTTGAAAATTTCGGGGATTTCGTAAATTATGAGGATTTTCGAAATCTTGAGAATTATCAAATTTACGAACATTTTGAAAATTTCGGGATTTCCACAATTTTGAGATTTTTGATCATTTTGAAGACGATGAAAATTTTAAGGATTTCCAAGGTTTCGAGAATTTTAAATGTTTTTATTATTGTGAAATTTCGAAAAATTTGACAACTTAGAAAATTATGAGAATTTTCATAATTTTTGAAGTTTTGACAATTTCAAATATTTTGATTATTATAAAAAATCGAAAGTTTTGAAAATTTCGTGAATTTTTGAGAATTCCGGAAATCTTACGAAATTTTAAATTATATCAAATTTTTGAAACTTTGAGAATTTCCAAAATTATGAGAATATTAATAATTTCAAGAAATATGGGAATTTTAAGAATTTTAGAAGTTTCGAGAATGTTAACTATTTAGCTTATTCTAACATTGGAAAAATTTTTAGGATTCAGAAAATTATTAAATTTCCGAAAATTATGAGAACTTTGAGAGTTTTCAAAGTTTCAAAAATTTCAAATATTTTGATTATTGTGAAATCTCGCAAATTTCAGAGATTTCGTACATTTTAATAATTTTGAAAGTTTTCACGCAAATATTCAGAATTTCCACATTTTTGAAAATTTCAACGATTTTGAAGATCATGGAAAATTTTAAACTTGTCAGTGTTTCGAGAATAATCGATATTTTGATTATTTTGAAACTTTGGAAGATTGCGAGAATTTTTACAATATATATTCCTGAAATTTCCAGAAAATTCAAGAATTTTAAAAGATTCGAGAATTTCCAAAGTTTGGAGAATTTCAAATACTTGAACTATTCTGAAATTTTAAAAAATTTTTCTCCTAGTGTACGAGCATTGTCAACATTTTAAAGAATTTGGAAATTTTGAAAGTCTTGTAAATTTTCAACATTGTCAGAATCCAACAAATTTTGAAAATTTAAAAAAATTTCGACATTTTAATAATAATAAGAGGGGCGAGTGGGGGAGGGGGAGGTGGTAAGGAACATGTCCTGGTTTTTCGTCCTTGCTATCTGGACACCCCAACATGTCCGATGTATCGATATTTCTCGGATTGTCGATAAATGTCGTGATTTGAGGAAATATCAACAATCTCAAATTCGGTAGCCCTTGGAAATCGCGAACTCGTGTTGAAGTTGAAAATAGGCCTCTCGCACGTGGGCGACATTAGCCCCATGCACGTGGGCGAATCGGTGATAAATCGGCGCGATTCGACGGGCCCGGCTTTTGCGATGCGCGTATAATAATAACTTACTTCCCCCTGGTATCAATCATCACTACCGTTTAGGTTATTGGTGATAATCTTGACAAATACGCGCCCGTGGGCGTCTGGGCGTCGTGGGACCACTCGCGAAAATAAAGACATTCGCGGGACATGAGCGCGCTGAGTTACGTTATTAAGGAAAACGTCCTCGCTTCGTCCCACGCTCGCGCGGAAGAGCAAGCAAGCCGGTGCAACCTAATAGCACTGATTTCCATACCAATTTCATTAAACGCTCCATAAGGGCACTTCGCGCCTTACGCTGGCCCGATCATTTTGTAAGGTTCTTCAGGAGCTGTGTTTCAGGGGTGTTTTCTTGATTTCATTTGACTTTTTGGGACCATTACTGTCTCATTTTGAATCATTTAAAATTCAACTATGTATTTGAGCGGGTCATTGTTGTTTTGACTACTCAGATAGTTATTATTCAGTGAATTACTGTCGACAGGAGTAGAATCTTACTATTTTATCAGTCATACTTTAATTGATGAATACGTGTGATCATTTAAGTCTATATTCATTCAAGTTGAGCAATTTATAAAATGTTTCTTTAGATTTTCACACATTCTAAAAATTTCAGTAATTTGACATTATTTCCACAATTGTTTGAAATTTTTGTCCGTTTTCGTAGAAGATAGTAATTTTCGAGCTAGACAAAATCGATAAATTTGCACACATTTTCTGCAAATTCAAACATTCTCAAAACTTTCACAAAATTTTTTAGGATTTTTCTAAAAGTCTAAGCAATTTTTATTTATTGAAAATTGCAAGAAAGTCGGAAAAATTTCGAAAATTGTCAAAAATTCTGTCAAAATGACTCAAATTTCTGTACAAATCGACAGATTTCGGAAAATGATACATACATTTTTTATAATTTTTGAAAAATCTACAAAATTCCAGCAATTGCAAATTCCGAGAAAGACTATAAAATTCGGAAAATTCTTAGATTTGTCACATGAATTCTGTCAAAATGACTAGGATTTCTATCCATTTTGACAAATTTCGTAAAACGTTTCACCAGTTTTCGATTTATTCGAAATTTACGGTCATTCTCTCTCTCTATCTCTCTCTCTCTATCTTTCTCTCTAAATCTTGTATAGTATACAAGCACGAAAAAAATGCTGGCTAAAAGCCTTGGCGAATAAAGATAACGGAATTCTCAATTACTAATTGCGTCGCGGAGCTTATTAAGCGCGCGCATTTGATGAGTCACAAAGTTTGCGCGTGATGACTTATTTATCAAGTCACGTAGCAAGCCGGCCCGTTATATGTAGTCATATTTGAGAGCCTGCACCTTGATTTGATCAGGAAAGCGTATCCTGACGCGGATCAAACAACTCGCGCACCTCGCCGGCCGAAACGATAAAATGGCTAATGAACAATACCGTTATTAGTCGATTGCTCCTTTCATCGACGCTCTTTTATCGCGGGGTGACTCTAAGATCGAGTCATCGGGCCTCGGAAAAATTAACTGAGAACAAGCAAGAAATCTGGTTTTAATGGATTACATGAAGTATAAGAATCAAAACGGAAATTGTCCGGTGATTAAAACAAAAGCTCGAAAATGAGGAAAATCTCTGATTTTAGTGGATAAGTGAATAATATGGAAAATAACTTCAAAAGTTTCGCAGAATACTCAGAAACGTACTTTGAGCTGCTAACAATTAACCTGTCGACAATTCGTTAAATTTTCAAATAAATTTTCCAAATGCATACAAATTTCGGAGATTCTAAAAAAAAAGTTTCAAAATCATTTGAAGTGTATGTAATTAATCAATAAGTTGATAAATTGATAAATAAATAAATCGTTCGAAGTGTATCGGAAGATTATATGGAGAAGTCTAAATTTCAGGGTAGATGAAATTAAAATTAAAATTTTCTTCTTCCATGGAGATGATTTATGAGCATCTTAAAAGTATACTTGAGAATTTTTACGAAATTAATATATCTTAAATTTCCCAAGAATCCAAAAACTCGCAGAAATTCTGGATTTTGTTCAATGCGATCAAAATACATCAAGTAGTTGATAAAGATTTCAATCAAATCTAGGGTTTTTATACATGGACGTGATTTTAATAAATTTGATTTTTTTGTTCCAGGTGAGTGCTGCGGAATTTGGAACACTTTTTCATCCAGTCATAATGCGTTTTTGTGTGGGTGACTACTTTTTTTTTCGAGAAAAATCTTAACAAGATGTTAAAATGTCGAGCACGAGTATATGTAACTATGGGAACGAAAATGGGTGAACGCAGAAAAATTTTTCGGGAGGGGATTAAAAAAAATGTCTACGACATTTTTGAAATTTTGGAGTCTTAGTCAACTTCTTAGTTTTTGAAACAATAAAAATCCCTCATTTTTTCTGTTTCAATATTTTTCAATTTTGCAAAGTTTCAAGTCTTGCAATTTTCACATTTTAGAAATCTTGTTTATTTCTATATATTATTTGAAGTTCCATATTTTGGATTGCAATTTTTGTTTGCTAGAAAGAATTGAGTGTTTCAGATTTGAAAGTACAGTTTTCTTATTTTGTCCATATCAGAATTTTCACTTCCCAAATTTATTTTTTTCAGTTAGTTGAAACTCTGCATTTTAACGTATGTTATTTTAAAAATTCACAACATTCTTAATAGAAGTTAGTAATTTGAAATCTTCCAGAATTTTAAGTACAATTACTAATGTAACTTCTAAGTTCCTAATTTCTCAAATTCACATATTATTAATTTAGGAACATTTCGAGCTCAAAATACGTAAATTTTTGGATCATGATGCAGACATTTTTCCATGTTTAAATTTTTACTTATTTTAATTTGAAAAAATGATCAATATTTTCTAAATTTAGGGAGGGGTTTCAACCCCTGAAACTCCCCTCTGTGTTCACCCCTGGGTCAAACCATTGTCTGAATAACTTATTCCGAAAAAAAAAATATATATATATATATATATATATATATATATATAGCCTCAAAAGCTCTTGTCACCTTTGACCAAAATCAAGCCCCTTAAAACTTGTAAAAAATGTGGAAAATTCACCCTGTACTGGTTAAACACCCCGTTGATGTTCTTAAGTAAGACGAATACGGGCTTAGGAACACCCACGTTCGAATGGCCCCCGCGCGAGTCGTAAATAAGGCGCGCTTCTCGGCGTCGCGCCGCACAATCCCCTATCTCGCGCGCATAAAACGGGCGTAAAAATGCGACTCGCTGGTGGGATCTTTCCGTTGATCGTGTTAATTGTTGAAAAACGAAGACGCGAACGGGAAAGAAACGTCTCGCGCGAAACAATGGCGCCCGGCAGTTACGCGTCATCCGGACCTAATTTATGCGGCGCACTTGTCAGCCACTTTGCAAGCTCCTTTTTTACCAAGGGAGGAATGCGCCTCGCCATGCGAAGGGTGCACGTATCGCGGGGAGACGAGACTTTTTCTGTTTTGCCACTGCAGTGGCTTCCTAAGAGACAAAAATGCATGCATTTTTGTCTCTTAGGAAGCTTCCATAAATGATGTCACTGTTTTTTGTCATTTTTTCGACCCCTTTCCCCCCTCTGTCACGAATTCGCAGACCCCCCCCCCCCTCCTACCTCCACCCCTCGTGTCGAGTCACAATATGAATTTTGAAAGGAGACAATTTTTTTGTTCAATTCAATTTGATGACGTGATAAAATCAACGTCAGAGAGGGTTATTTTGGTCGCCTTTCCAGTTTTTCTCAACGTAGGTGTCATCATACTGAAAAAATGGTATCATTTTTAGAATCTCATGAATTCTCCGAATTATGAAAAATTTCCAATGCCCATAGGATTCTAAAATTCTACTCAATTTACAAGTTTCCAGAATTTGGGTTTAGTAAATACTTGAGGCTTTTCTAAACTTTCTAATTTTTCATATTAAATTTCAAAACTTAAGAATCCCATTAAATAAGGTATTTTATAGGATTTCCTAGAATGCTTGGAAATTTTTAACAACTTTTGTAGAATTATTAATTGCACGAAATTTTGCGTTGTCAAAATTCGTGACGCTGCATTATCGAGAACTCTCCCCCAGTCACAAACTGTCACAGATTTGTTGACAATGTACCCCCTCCCCTCCTCTAGGACCGTGACGTCATTAATGGAAACTCCCTTAGAATCTAGAATTCTATACGAAGGGGAAAAAGGCGTTTGGAGGCATAGAAGTGCTTCGTGCTTTCAGAGCAGGGGTCGTAGCGTTCATTTTCCATGCTTTTCTAGTACGCTTTGAATGGATAAAAATTCGCGGTTTTTTCCAGAATGTTTTAATGATTCTTCTATACTTGAGCTATTTTTTTGAACCACAAATTTCATGTCAATTGGAAGAATTTTTCTGAATCCAGAAGTCCTGAAAATTCTTCGGCATTAATTGCCTTAAATTTCTGAGGATTGTTTCTCGGTTTTCTAAATCCCCGATAGCTGAGACTCCGGAAAATTCTTTGTGGACAAGTTGAGGAAATTAAGAGTTTTCTGACGATTCATGAGACTTTCTTTCTTGAGAATTTCAGAAACTCAAATATTTGGGAATTCGGATTAACATCATCGATCCGAAAAGTCAGAATGTTAGAGAGAAAAACATGCTAACGGAAAATGAGCAAAAAAAAATCATTGTAGGTACATTCATGAACTCAATTTCGGAGATTACAAAATCGATAAACGTGATAATTCGCACGAAAAAGTGACATTTTTTGTTGGTTTTATGGTTGTCTGTGATTAAAACGCATTGATGGAGCGAGCAATCGAGTAATAACGGTATTGCTGATTAAGTACATTTTCTCACATCGGCCAGGGAGAAGCGCGAGCCGTTCGATCCGCGTCAAGATACGTTTTCTTGATTGAATCTACACGGAAAAACACGGTTCTTCGGCTGCAGAGAATCACTGATTAACTTTCTTCGATTAGCTCGTGGGTACGAAATAGATCAGCGGTGGGAATTGAATTTTGATTAATTCTGAGCTTAATGGTGTGATGTAAATTACCATATGATTACATAAATTAGGTTTGGAAAATACTTAAATCACAATGAGATGAATTCCAGGTAGCAGCAACTAGGCTACTACAGTTTTACTGACGATCATTATATAGTTGTGTGAATTGAAAAATTTGGTCCCAATGACCAGGAAACTCCTGATTGATATTTTCTACGTTGCTTTTTTTTCAAAAAATATCAGTCGAGTTTTCTCATTTTTCCTCTAAAACCACAACAGCAAATTATCGATTTATTTACTATTTGTGCAATATTAAATGTTATTTCATGGTGATATTTTCGCATAAAATTAGAAAATGACGGTTTCGTAATCCTTTCGTAATCTTGTTAGCGGACGCTGTAATTTATTATCCTCGCGTTGCAATAAATAAACGAGTCACGATAAATAAATAACACAAAAGGCGTCCAAAGCTAGTGCACCTTTTGGTCGCGAAAATGCGCGGTGATACACGAGCCGCGGTAGTCGAGCCAATTAGTTATTTCCGCGAGCCAAGTCAATCAGCAGAGAGAGTTTATTGCTTGACCCACGAGCCCCAGGCCATGAAAAATGTTGAAAATAAAATTGCATCCTTAGAAATTGCTTGCCCGGAAAATTATCTCCTTGTTAAATCATAAAAATCGAGTTTGCAGTGCACGGGGCTGTGATTCTTTCACACTAAGAAAAAAAAACGTCCTCTGAAAATATGACGTTTGTCCTTAAGGTAATTTATGAATTTAAAAATTCTTTAGTTCTACTTTTTGATAGTTATAGATTTGGAGGATTGATCGCCATTCAAAAACTTTAACTGTCGTGTCTCCAAATTTTCAAAATTCATTTCAGAATTTATCGAATCCGCAAAATGAATGTACCTGAAGTTACAGACGGTGGAAGTTGAACGAAAAGAAAAAGATAATAATTCGAGACCATGAAATCTCAAAATACAATAAAATCGTAAAACATGAATTTTACTAATGATGAAGACTTAAAAAGACCATTTACGGAGAAAAATTCATGATAATGACAATTTTTT
>JAPYZK010004588.1:0-10461 GCA_030522785.1 Platygaster equestris
GGGAGTCTGGCTCGATGTGACAGTTACAGAGGGGGGGCGGGGGTCGAGCAGAATGTGACGTAACAATTATTATATGTATATGTATTCATTTTTTGTTACTTATCGACATAATTCATTGGATTGTAAAAGGTTACCGAAAATAATTGGTCCCTGAATTCTAAAAATCTTTGGATGTATACTGTGTTTATTTTGCATACTATTCTAAAATACAAAAAAATTTCGGAAGTACGTATATTTTATATTTTCTCACTGCGTTACGTTACACCTTGGGGGGGATGGGGGGGGGTCGAGTCAAAGTGACAGTTTGTGACACAGGGGGGGGGGGGGGAGAAACAAGACCCGCAATGGTGTTTTGGTGTTTAAAAATTGTGAAGCTCCAGAAGTCAAAAATTTCAACTCTGCAGTTTTAGAAGTTTGATCGTTTGAAATGAATTGAATTTTTTAAAGCTGACATGAAATTTCAAAAATTCATAAAGTTCACAATTTTTGTAAATTTTTCTCATTTTGATTCATAATTAAATGTCTTCTTCCAATTCCTGTACCCCTGTGAATTTACCCTTGATTATATTTTATAATGCTTTTGTTGAAAGTTTTCCAAATTTTTAGAAACGGAAAATTCCTACCTAATCAGAATGCTCTTAATTGTTGCAAAACTGGATTTACATGCTGTAATTAACATTTTCGGTACATTTTCCTAATTAATATAAAATAAAATGAATCCCTAAAAATTTGAGTTCCTAAAAATATGTAGTTTGAATACTCAAGAAACCTCTAGAAAATTTCCCGAAAAAATATCTGAAAACAAGAGGAAATTGTTAGACTTCGTTACTTGATTTTTTGTATTATTTTTTACTTTTCACGATTGTACTTAGAAAATTTTCATGATTATGTACTCTATTAAACGAACATTTTGCATTCAAGTTTTTATCTGTCGAACATTTATTATGCTTTCGAGTTGTTGAGTTATTTCACTTTCTGTGGAATTCGCGATAAGTTATTTGCTAATCGCGAGTTACCGTAAAAATCGTGTTTCTGTCAAATTGATGTTTTCGGACTTATCTTAATTTTCATGTACAATCCCGAGTACTAAAATATGTGATACAGTACGAAATACTGACGAATCGATATGTACAAATACCTAGAAAGTGAAATTCAACGAATTCAACACATGTCGAATTTTGGATAAGATTTTGTACGTACAAGAAGCATATTTTGCGAACACAAAGTTATGTGATATTAAGATTTATAAGTTGGATAGGAACTTTAGAACTATTTACGACGGAAAATAAAATCAACTGAGTTTTTCCACAATTACATTTTTTTCTTCCTGACACTCTGCACTGGACGTTTACGAAACTATCTTTTTCCTTTTTTTTTCCTTTTTTCCTGTTTGGTGGAGTTTTTTTGGGCGAGGGAAAATTTTGCTTGTGCCTTTTTTGCATTTTTTTCCTTGAGTTTTCAATTTTTGGAAGATTTAGAACTTGTTTATGTTTTTTGGAATTTTTAATTGTCGCAGATTAGACTTGATACTTTCTGAATCTTCTGGAATTTGCGAATTTTCAATTCAATTAATTATTTTAGTAATTCTGCATATTTAATATGTTTTTAAACCTTAAAAATACCGGATTCGTGATTTTCTCAATTACGATGTAATAATTCCACGGCAACAATTTTTAACTTCGAAGCAATCGATTTTTCATTATTTCCTGATTCCCAAAGTCGAACTTTTTTTAGTTGAGTCGCAAAATTCGTCAAATTCGAAATTCAAATCTCCGATTTTCGATAGTTTCCTAACTAGGATTGCCTCATTTCTAATCAAATTTTGATAAGAATTTATCAAAAAATTCAACATTGGCGAAACATCAGTAAGTTCTGGGAAATTTAAATCAATACCCTTCTAGTAACTCTGATTTTTACAAAATACTGTCAAAATTTTTTATAACAGTTATATAAAATTTTTCGAGAATTTATAATCCTTATAAAGTTGCTAAAAAAATTAAAAGACATAAAGATTTCAAATCTCGAAAAAGATTTGATAAAGTCTTCTCATAAAGAAGCACATTCTGTACGAAAATTCCGCAAGATCACCTTATAATAAATCGAAATTTTATAAGGAATTCTAGAATTTTACAAAAATATATATAGTATATAAAAATTCCATAAAATGTTATGAAGATCGGAGTTACTAGCCTGGAAAACTCGGAAAATTCAGGGAATTCAAAAATCCAAAAAACGCAACGACCTTAAATATGGGGAAACCCCTCCCCTCCTGGCTGTAGAATATTTAGATAGTGTCTTTTGCAGAAAGCGTATTCACGCCAAAAGATATAGACCTCGAGGACGGGGAAATGGACGACGCGGAGCGCGAGTTGGAAGCTTTTAAGCGATTTTGCCTCCAGTCCGTACCGCCGCCGCGCAAGGAAAAAGTCAACCTCAACATCAAGGACATCGTACTCAAGAAAAAATCATCGTCTGCGGCCGCGGCGGCCGCCGTCATAGCTGCCAATTAAAAGCGCCGCCATGACACTCGACTGCCACCAAAAGCACCTTGAAAATCGGGAATCGAATTCTACCCCTCCCTCCCCCCATAGTTTTTTCAATTTTCCCATTTCCCTTAAAATCTCGATAGGAAAACTGCTTTGTGAAAGCACTTTTTCTTTCTTCACTTTGGGCTGTTTTCGTGGAAATTCCAGAGGAATTCGTTTCTCGAATTTCGAAGGTGTCATATGTATTATAATTTGGGGGATGGAAACAAGGAATGATGTTGAAGACCAGGCGTAAGCATTTACGGAGCCGGGGAAAATTTTGATACGAACTTTTCGCGCTCGGCGAGATGATTATTATCAATTGTACATAAGTGCGTGTACGTTTGAGGAGGCACGCGGGGTGACATTGTACGGAATGTAATTTCGAATTGGCGTTGCTGTTTTTTGTTTTTGTTTTTTTTCGTGTCTTTTGCGGGTAAATGAGAAGAGCTCGCGTTGAAAAGTTGTGGAGTGAACGAGCCTCGCATCGTTGTTGGCATTTTAGGAGTAAGGTTTAGATTATTCTAGCGATTGTAGATTAGGTTTTCTTACATCAAGATACATTTCGTCAACAGTAGCATTTGAAGTCGTTTGTTTTTACCCTTTCGAGATTCTCTTGTGATTGAATTTTGGATTTTGTGGAGTGTTTTTGTTTTGTTTTGTTGAGCAAGAATTGAGGTAAGTATCTTTTTACTTTGGTTTTTGTGTGGACATTATTTTTAGAAGTCATAAGTTTTTAAATTGGCGTTCCCAAGAAAAACAGCGTTTTTCTTCATTTGGTAAGTATACGAATTATTATATTTTTATGAATTTTATTCAAAAATTATCGCAAACATCTATGTACTTGAATTTCCCTAGCCAGTTAAGGGCGACGTTTTCTCGTCGCTTTTTGTGAGCAACGAAAAAGTTCTCAAAAAAATTCAAATTTTGAATTTTTCAAAAAACTTTTCAACTTTCCAAACCTTTTGAAAAACTCGAATGTTTGAAATTTTTCGAGGAACTTGAAATATTCGGAGTTTTCGATCAATTTCGAACTCAATAAATTCCAACAAAATTTAGAATTTATATAATTTTTTAAGAGTTCAAAATTTTCGAATGTTTCAAAAAAATTACAATTTTGAAATTGAAATAAAAACATATATTATAATTTTGAAATCTTTCGAAAAACTTGGAATTTTCATATTTTTAAACGGACACAAAATTTTACAAATTTCCGAAAAAGTTGAAGATTTTCAATCTTCAAAAAACTTTTGAAACACTCGAAGTTTTGAAATTTTTCGAAGAACTCAAAATATTCGGAGTTTTAGAACTATTTTCAACTCCATAAATTCCAAACAAATTTTAGAATTCATGTGATTTTCTAAGAATTCAAAATTTTCGAATGTTTAAAAAAAATTTCAATTTTGAAATTGAAATAAGAACGTACAATTTTCGAATCTTTCGAAAAACTTGAGATTTTCATATTTTCAAAAGGACACAAAATTTTACAAATTTCCCAAAAAGTTGAAGATTTTCAAATTTTTCAAAAACCTTAAATTTTTTTAGAAACTCAAACTCCTAAATTTCTCAAAAAACTCAACATTTTTCGATTTTTGAGGAAAACATCAAATTTTCACAATAAAAAGAAATCGAAAATTTTGATTATTTTCAAAAACTAACAATTTTCAAAATTTTCATAAAACTGTCAAATTTTTCGAAAAACCCAAAATATTCAAATTTTCATAAAAACCTTAAATTCGCAAATCTGTTGTTGAACTACACATTTTTGAATTTTCGAAAAACTTAAAATTTGTTCATCAAAAAAAACAAATCAAAATTTACGAAAGTTTCTAAAATCCAAAAATTTTCGTCAAAACTCCAACATTTTAAATTTCTCAGACAACCCGTCATTTTGAAATTCTATAAAAACGTTACTGAATTTAAAAAATTTCCGAGAAACTCAGAATTTTCAAATTTTTAGGACTTAAATTCTGAAAAAAATGATCAAAAATACAATCATAAAAAATTTTATATAAGCATAGTAAGTTTGTTCTAAAAATGCAAATTCGATATATTTTGTTCAAAAAACGCTCTGAAATTAATTTTTTAATGATTCTACATAGTGACTAAAACTGCGCTAAAACATCGCCTTTTAGAGACGTTTTGGAGTCGAAATCTCATCACTCCCAGCTGGCTAGGGTTAATCGAATTGATGAACTGCCAACAAATTTTTCAGAATGTTTGACAACTTTACGGAAATGAAATTAAAAATTATCGTATCGGAACTCTGATACTCGTCGGACCACACCGAACCCAAGAAACTTTTTCTATTGGCATTCAATTATAAATCGTCTCCACGTAACATTTTCTTGGGCGCCAGATTGGCGACACGTTCTCTCTATTCTATCGACGCGAACTTCTTAAGTGCATGCATTATTCCATTCTTATCACATCTGACACTAACAAACATCGCTATTAGTACATAATTTCTCTTCCTCTCCGCATGTTTCTATCGAAAAAACATAAATTTCGGGCTTCGATCTATGAATTACAGTTTGCACAATTCCTCACATCGAAATCGAAAAAGACGAAACCTCTATTTCCGCATGAAAAATATATTTTTCAGCAAAACGGAGTATTAAAAAATGAAAAATTTAATCGAATATTCATGTAATTTGGATTATTATCTTATTATTAATTTGTATCAATTGATACAAATTTTCATGAAAAATATATACGAAGATCTCAGGATGAATCGCGTTTACTTATATGGGAGTTAATGTTCCTGTTTTTACGAAAATTTTGGAGATTCCCCTTTCTTTAGATAAAACGCGATGCATGAAGCGTTCAAAGTTACAACACGAGTTTGGCAAAAAGGGAGGGAGATCAAACGAAACAGCGACCATCGGCATTTATGGCAGTTGCAGGCAAGGATGGGCGATACTATTGCTTTTTTTCTCTCACTAAACGACTGCTCTTGTGAGCGAGAAAAGGACAGTTGCGTAGTTGCCCATCCCAAACTGCAGGGTGTGAATTATAAAAAAACATCAAGGAATCACATGCCAGTGAAATAGTACATATAACACAATTTCGTATTGGGTGAAATTAAGGATTCTGAAACCCCACAAATTCAATATCTAAGATGCCTCCGAATTTCAAAATTTGAAATATACGAAATATTTGTATAGTTCGCCCTTCAATTACATTTTTCACAATCGCTCTAGCCAGTTGAGGGCGACGTTTTGGCGACGTTTTCTCGTCGCTTTTTTTGAGCAACGAAACATTTCTCCAACAAGTACAAATTTTGCAAATTTAAAAAAAAGATGAACTTTCAAAATTGTTTGAAAAACTCAAATTTTTTATACTTTCGAGGAACTCAAAATATTCGTAATTTTCGAACAGTTTCAAACTCAATAAATTCCGAAAAATGTTGAAATTCTTGTAATTTTCTAAGAACTCAAAAATTTCGAATGTTTCAAAATAATTACAATTTTGAAATTTAAATAAAAACGTAAAATTTTAAAATCTTTCGAAAAATACGAAAAATACGATTTCATACTTTTGAAAGGACATAAAATTTAACAAATTTCCCAAAAACTTGAAGATTTTCAAACTTTTAAAAAAATTTGAAGTTTTTGAGAAACTCGAATTCTCAAATTTTACTGAAAATTCAAATTCTTTTTATTTTTGTGAAAAATGTCAAATTTTCACAATAAATAAAAAATCCAAATCTTTGATTGTTTCCAAAAACTAACAATTTTTGAAATTTTCATAAAACTCTAAATGACAAATTTGTTGAAAAACCCAAAATATTCAAATTTTCAGAAAAACCTCAAAATTCGCAAATTTGTTGTAGAACTACAAATTTTCGAATTTCTAAAAAACTTGGAATTTTTTCATTAAAATAAACTTAAAATTTACGAATGATTCTAAAATCTAGTAATTTATTTCAAAGTTTTCGAAAAAACTCCAACATTTTAAATTTCTCAGAAAACCCGATATTTTAAAATTCCGAAAAAACGTTGAATTTCAATAATTTCTGATAATTTCAGAATTTCCTAATTTTTAGAACTCAAATTTTGCAAAAAACGATTAAAGATACAATTAGCAAAAATTGTACATAAGCATATCAAGATTGTACTGAATGCGAATTCAATTAATTTTGTTCGAAAAACTCTCTGAAATTAATTTTTCGATGATTTCACATAGTGACTAAAACGTCGCCCAAACATCGCCTTTTGAAGACATTTTGGTGTCGAAATCTCGTCACTCCTAGCTGGCTAGGGCGGTAATCAGTTTTAAGCTAAAATCGAAAGTCACATATTATATTCTTAACAAATCATAATCAAAATTTTCTAGAAACTTTCATTCTCATTAAAAATTTTCAAATTCCCTGCCAGGTTCCATTTTCTTTCAAAACTCACAATTCTTATAAGAGTTACCTCAGAAAAACTCCGTAAGTAAAAAAATTAGTATAAAAAAATGACCGTATAAGGAATTTTTGTATCGTATCATAAGATGAACCTTACAAAAATCGTGAATCTCATGAGATTTTTATCCAGAATGAATGAAATGTTATCAAGAATGTGAAAATCGAGATTTTGGAAATTCTGGTAAGAATCAAATTTGTTAGGGTAGTTTTCGAAAATCGAGTTGAAATTTTTCACGCGTGATTGGTTCTATCGCGTGTCCAGAGATTCGACGATAGTTACGCTCGAATTGTTCAAGTCAAGATTCTCGGTGCACCTCGAGTTACAACCGCAAGTATTTTGCGTACGCGATATTCGTACGTATTTCTCGCAGTCAATGTACGCTCTCTCCGCTTCCGCCTTGCCGACAGCTTTATTACCGCCTCACTCTATAAATTGCGATTCAATTTCAATTAAACAACGGGGACGTTTTCCGTTGGAACGTTCGGTACATCGAGAAGCAAAGAACTCATTAACTTGATCATTTCATCGGATAACAGTCAGGTCCCCGCACGCGAGGGTTTGTTGCGTTCGAGTGAGAAAATTTAGGTTTTCTCGACACTGAAAACTAAAAATTTCGAAAATTGTTGAATCGCAATATTTTAGCTCTAGAAAATCCACGATGCTTCCGAAATTTCGAATTTAGAGATGAATACAAAAAAGAGTGCAAGTTTGAAATTTCTAGAAAGTCAAAACTTGAATTGAAAAATTTTGGAAAATTCAAATTTGCACGTGGGAAAATTATAACATTCTTTAGCAAATTCAAAAACTTGGAAACATTCAAAGATTCTCAAATTTGCATAATAATCCGTTAGTTTGAAAATATAAAACCTGTATTAGCATACATTGTCTTTGGAAAGTATAATTTTTTCTTCGGGTGATGATTTCGCATCTTACAATTTTGGATACATCTGTTTTCGAACAAAATTATAGTTGTTATCAAGTGAAACATGGCAAAAATGAGATTTTTAAGTGTCAGCTCGAGTAATTTTTTAATAACAGTAATTAAAGTGCGCCAAGCAAATTGGAGCCATCAGTCCCAGGATATTGGTAGTTCAAGTCTCTTTTTTCACTTATTCTGAACTCGCACTTTGGTTATTATCGTTAAATTTTTTTGTTACTATTGCCAAAGCTTGTGAATTCTGAGAAGAGAAGCTTTTGTACCCTCATTAGCGAACTTTGTCAGCATACGTATTTTCGAAACAACATTCATCATGTTAAATGACATGCTTCACTTGAAAAAGATGATTTTTTTTCATATTGGTACCAAGTATAAACAATTTTAGTTGAGAGTGAGGAAACGAATAAATTTTTTAATCTTCGTATGTTTGATTTCTCTAATTTCCGGATTTCGAATTTTAGAATTTCACAGTTAAACTATTTGAATATTTGAACTTGAATTCACATTCATCAATTTTAGTATTCAGATGTAACAATTTATTTTTAATGCAAATTTTAAAGATTCAACATTTCTATACCTCCAAAATCGGCACTTTGAAAATTGTAAAAACTTCTTTTTCGGAAATATCGTTCGAAATTTGCGATTTATCAACTATCAGTTATTCATAAATTTGCATTAAATCAGATATTCAACTGCCTCCCTTTTTCGCCGTAAGTAAAAACGGCATAAAATCATCAAAAATCTGGATTCCATTGAAATTTGGTAAGTAAAATGTGTCACCAATTGATTTTCGTCTTAACTCGCAAAATACATCACTAGATATACATATAAATAATATGTATGAGTATGTAGAATTTTTTTTTACAATTAAATTAAATTGGGATATTTCGGTCGAAAACAAAATCGAAAGAAGTGCATTCGATTCTTTCTATTTCAGTTCTCGATGTTTTGGTATACAAGTGCAGCGGCGAAGACAACATATGGCCGCTAAAAACGCAACGCTCGTTTTGTCGCAAATATAGAATGAACTCGCGAGTCGTCCAACTGTCTGTCGTTCTTTCAAAAATAGGACCCTATATAATCGCGGCGCGAGGGTGTTACGTCCGATAAACAAAATTGTCATGAGGAAATACCCTTCCATACAACAAATATGTCTAATCCATAATCCATCACTACTTCAAATACCCTTACGTACAAATTGCAATAAATATTTTACCCTTTTCTCGAGGTTGACTCGAATTACGAAAAATCAAAGTTTAAGAACTCAAAAAATTAAGAATATAAAAATCAAAAATTCGAAAATCAAATAACTAAAAATTGTGTACATCAAATTTCAACTGGGATTCAAAAATTGTGCGATGTCTAAAGGACCAAATTAAAAAAAATTAAATACATCGAAAATCTGAGTATGAAAATTCATAAATATATTAACATTCATCAATTTCAAGTTGATTCCAAAGAAAACTTGATGATTTTCTTCCCTGGAAATCGTGAAAAAATTATTGATTGCACTTTCGAAAAATCATGAAACGCAATTTCGAAGCTGTTTTGGTTGCATTACAAAAATCTCAGACACTCGAAATTACGCAAGCGGCAATTCGCGCTATCAAATGTGCCCTCCCATTAATTTCTCTTTGTCGGAGGAACACACTTCATAATTCCTAGCCCTTTTTGCTGTCTGTGTTTGTCTCTGCACCGAGGTCGAACTTCTCGAGTGAAGAATCGCGTGGGTGGCCTAAAGCACCTTCGTTTTTTTCCGAAGCGTACGAAAGATCGCGATCTAAACACTTCAAATAGGAATTTCAACGAGTTTAATTGATTGAATAATAAATGAATGGAGTGAAATGCGAAGAAAATTATTGATCACAAGTTCGGAGATTAAAAAAGCCGTCATTTATCTTGGCACCTCCGAAAGGTTTCGCTTAATTAAAAATGATTTATTCAGAAATCAGACTCATTTGTTCATGTCAGTTAAAATTTTCAAAACGAAAAATTAGCGTCGTTTTTTTTTTAAGTGGTGTATATTTATATCTGATTGAATGATATTTCCTCCGGCTATCACTGAGAAGAAATTTGGCATTTTGGATGTTGAACATCATTTATTTGCCTCGCATTTTTGGTTTCGGATGACCTCAAGAGACTCTCGTAAATTTGAACTCTATAAAATTCCAAAATTTTCGAATTCCAAAATTTATGAGCATTCAACAATGAAAAGTTTATATAATTCCTGATCAAGATTCAAATATTTGAAGGTTTATATAAAGATTAAGTAAAATATACCAATATCCAAAATTTTGCTGTGAACTTCAAATCGAACGAAAAATAAGCACTGTATTACAAAAAAAACAGATATATTATTTATTCAATGCCCGCGAGAAATATGTAATTTCGTGGCCCTGCTGAGAGTGGACGAAATAATGGATCACCTGATTGTTGACGTATGGCATGCGGGTGATGAACTCGTTCGCCCATTAGTGGGCGAATAAGTTGTTCGCCCACGCTCATCTTAACGACCTATAGCTATTTACTCACTCACGCTCAGTTTAGCGACCGTTTACGCACGGATGATGGAAACAAGATGGCGGAC
>JAPYZK010004589.1:0-10255 GCA_030522785.1 Platygaster equestris
TTGAAAATATCAATAATGTCAAATGCTGAAAATTTCGATACTGTCGAATGTTGGGAATATCCATAATATTGAACATCGATAATATCTAACATCGAAAACATCGCATATCGATATTATTCATTATCTAAAATCGTATATTAAATATCGAATATCTAAAATATCGCGTATCGAGGATATCGAAATGTGACAATCAACATACGATAATATTGATATAATATCAACAACCCTCTTCCAGTGTACATACATGAATTCAGCAATTCCAACCGTAAAAGTAACTATCCCCTATCACTTTTACCTGCGTCAGCTCTTATTCTCTTCAACTCGGCCATTTTCTCCCACACCTTTTCCTCCTCCAACTTTTCCTCTAAAATTTTCACCAAACTCCCCAAAACGTAAGCTCCGGAAGACCGCAAAAACGATCGCAACTTGGCAAGACGCGTTTTTTCTTTTCCTCCCTTACTCCTTCTTTTAGGAGCCTTTTTTATTTCTCTCTGAGGATTACTTATACTCGCTTTCCCATAATTCCTCGTACTGTTTTTTTCCCCGTTTTCCGTTTCATTCGATTTTTTTCCCGTCTCCTCCTTATCCGTTAACCGCATAATTTCTCCGATACCTCGGCCGTCCTCGGCGTTTTTGCCGGGCATATTTTTCTCGGTGCTTGTATTTTTCTTGGCGGCAGCTTTGTCATTGGGAACCGGGTCGGTGGCTTTTTTTTCCGCCTGCCTATTGACTTTTTCAGCGGCGTCTTCACGGGGAGACGAGGGTTGTTCGGTCGTCGGCTGCACGGGAGATAAGCCGGCCGCTGATAATAAGTCCGCGCCCCATTTACCGCTAAACGTCTCCTGATCGATGCCGCGACGAGTTCTCCGAGCGTTTCCCTGTGGAGGCTGGGAATTATTGTCTCCTGGAGATTTAGTGCGGGATCGAAAGGAGTTTTGTTTTACCACAAAACAACGTACTGTTTTGAATTTAGAGTACGGTTCAACCTTTGTGGTCGTCCTGGACATTTATAGAGTGTAATCTTAGCTTGAGAGTGAACTCTTCACATTGCAAGAAAAAATCTGGAAGATCAATATTTATCCTGAACATTTTCCAGGTGAACTTTTTCCAGTTCGTAAACTACTGACAGTGATCCTGAAAACTTAATGGTTCACCCTAAGTAGTTCAGGATTCACCTTAAACGTAAAGATTTCACCTTGAACTATTAGAGGTCACCTTAAATAACTAAGGGTCACTTTAAACAGTTGAGGTTTCACGCTAAACGTCAAAGGTTTACCTTCAATGATGAAAAATCACCCAAAAAAATTGAAAGTTACCCAAAAAGCCAAGGTTCCACCCTGAATACTCGAAATGCAATCTTAAATAATTCAGGATCAACTCTGAACAATTCAAAGTTCACTTGAACGTCGAGAGTTCACCTTGAACGATTTAAGGTCACCCTGAATGACCTACAGTTATACTAAATCACCCATTGTAACCTTTAAAATTCATGCGCATTCCCTCGAAAGTGCAGTGTTCACGCTCAAGTTGATCGTACACCACACAAATCCCCAGCACTTTTTCCCATGAACAATCTTAACCAAATCATCCGTTTCGCATGTCAAACACAGACTTTGCCAACAGATCAAGCATTCGAAACGCGAGTCACCTCGAATTTCCATTGTCGATCCGAACGCCTGGAAAATCGAGACGCGCCGTTTTTCCGAAACCCATGGGGATTCGTTGTGTCCTTGTAAATTGAGCGTCGCGGGATCGAATTCGTAGCTCCACCAAAACCAAATATTTCAATGTTCTTCGCTGCCACGGATCGTTTAACGTGGTCGCGAATCGTCTTTCCACAGCCGCAAAAGTCGTTCGGGACCGAATTGTCTTTAAATTGTAACGACTGAAATGTTACTTATTCAATCCTAAAGAGCGAGGTAGTAAAATATGCAGCTCACCAGGGAAAAGGAGCAACCCGATCGAATAAAGGGCCAAAAAAGCCGTGCGGTGCATAGTACGTGCACCAATAATTGCGTCGTTCGTATAAGAACGCGACTCGCTGTTTCCTCTCGCCTAACCAATCTAACGACCTGCCAATTACATGAGTTAGTGCCGTTTGGGCTTTTACGATTTCACTTCGAGTGGTTTTATCTACTAACGTGGAATGCTTTTATCCACGAAAGAATGTAATTTGGCGTGCTCGAGCATTTATGCAGCCCCTCCGTGAAAACAGATTACCTTGTGAAGGAAAACAAGTTTCTGAAATGGATATCTGAACCAGAGAATTTCCATTCTCGAATCAAGAAATTAAACGATAGTATTCCGTATCGAATTATTTCTGAATTAACATTTTCATCTTCACAATACGTAAACATTCCATCAAACAAAACAAGTTAAACGACGAATTACCGCCTTGAAAACTCAGTCAATAGCAATAAATCTTTCCCGACAACGCGCTGCTTCTCAAGTCTCCAATTTAAAGGGGAAATTATATGAATTCTAGCTTTTCACGTCAAAGGAAACTGTACTCACTTTAATTGAGTTCACCCATTCGTAACGACTTAAATTTTTACTTTGATAAATTGCGCGCAATTATCAAACGCTCCTCAAAATTCTTCGGGGTTGAATTCATCAAAACTAATGATGTAACTTTGGAGAAAATTCTGAGAAATCTTTGAAAGTTTGACTGGTACTTTTATCTTGTCTTTCTCCTTGAAATTTCCAGTTCACGAGGGTCCTCGAACAGACACTGATTCATTGTAAGTTCGAGGGCCCTTGAAAATTTCAATTATTTTTCAGAGTTCCGGAGGCAGTTTGGAGCTTTTTAGATTATTGATTCGTTTGTTGGGGGGAGATGTGATCACTCGAATGGATTTTCGCCGATTTGATATAAGAATGAATTTCGAAATGACGTACTTCTGATTTGTTAATTAATTATAATATTTGGTAATTAGAGGCGTCGACGGAGGTAAATTTTATAGGTTCGGTTAGGTGGAATTTATTCGATGAATTTAGTTGTGAAATCCACTTGACGAATTGATTGATATTTTTTTACTCTAAAAAATTTTCCAATATAGAAAAAGCTACCTGAAATAGTTTGCAACACTAAAATTACTGATAATTACGTTTTAAAAAGTACGTGCAGTACTTTGTTAAATGAAAAAAATATCAAAAAGACAAATAAAAACATTCCAAAAATCCTAAAATTCATCCAAATCATGAAAAAATGTTCACATATTGTCTGCATTTTCGACAAGTTTTGAAATTTATCCATAATTCTTCAAAATTTACAAAAATCAAGGTAAATTTATCGTCAACACTTTTCTGGACCTTCGAAAATTCAAAAAACGTCACGAGTATTTTATACCCCCAAGTACGTATTTTGTCGCAATTCCCTGGAGAAAAATACGTACTGCTCGCAGCACCCTAACACTGAGAAATTCAACAAACTCACGATTAACTAGCAATTTGAACTCTTACATCGCAAAAGCGTCGCACCGCGGTGAAATTTCTTGTTAACCCGAGGATCAACATCCTTGCGAGTCCTCAAACAGAAAGGTGGAGGCGAAACAGGATAAAGTCGAACGTACAAACGTACAAACGAAGCTTGAAGCTCACCTGCCCGGAACAAAAAGTACATAGTTCCAGAGCATTGAAACGTGAAACTTCTAAAGCATACAAGCATACGTGAATCAAACATTAGAATAAAATTAATTTCGAAAAAACTTTTTTTTACACGTGCACAAAGATGGCCCTTTTTCATGCACGAAATGTGGGCGTAAAATGGCATTTTTCATTGATATAGTACAGCAGTGCGGAATAAGTGTGCGCAAAACGCTATTTTGCGCACTGTTTTTGGAAATATTTCCGCACCAGTTTTCGAAAATTTTCAAACCGTGTAAAAATTTCATCATTTTAAGAAATTTGTATGAACTCCACAAATTTTTCAAAATTTCCAAAATTCTCAAAATTTCCAAAAATTTCTAAAATTTCCGAAAATCTCCACAATATTCTAAAAATTTTTCAAATTCATAAAATTCCCGGAAATTTACAGAATTCTCAAAATTTCCGAAAATTTCCAAAAACTACCAAAATTTCTGAAAATTTCGAAAACTTGGAAAAATTTTCAAAAACTGTAAATGCCCAAAAATTGCTAAAATTATCAAAATTTCGAAAAAAATTATGAAATTTGCAAAAATTTTCAAAATATTCGACATTTTCGAATATTCAGAAAATTTTCAAACTTTTCGCAAATTTTTAATTTTTCAAAAATGTTTGAAAATTTTAATTACAATTTTTCATGCGCTCAAAAACGCCATCTTTGTGCATTTGTAAAGAAAAAGCACTGTATGCAACAAGTGCGCAAGATAGGTTAGCCCGTGAGTGTAAACACTCGACTTCGGCTAGCACACTCTCGACTCCGGCTCATGCCCTCGACTTCGGCTGCACGCACTCGCTACGCTCGTGCGTTTGCCTCCGTCTCGCGTATTCGTCTCCGTCTCATGTTCCAAACTTTACTCTCACAGAATGACCTATTTTGCGGACTTGTTACATAATGTACTATTACAAAATACGAATTCCTGCCTCAAAAGCACGCACCTTTTTTTTGTACAAAATCGACATGACATTCTTTGCAATCTTTGGAGAACCAAGATTAAATTTGTTTGAAAAATACTGCGGTACCGAGCTATCAAAAACGTCATTTTTTCCTCGATACGAGTCATCAAACATTCAGCAGAAAACGTATTGCACACGTAGATATAGTACTTCTACACATAAATAAAAAAAGTGTGGTAGAAAAGATTTTTCGTGTTTTTAGTTCATCTACGATATCGATTTTACGATATTGATTCTACGTACGCAAAAAGAATTCAAAAAAATTTGGAAATTCGTTATATTTTGTAATGAATTTCCGATTTCACAGTCAATTTGCACTGAGAAATCGAAAATTTCCCACAATATTATAACCTTATGATAAAACACATTATTTATGACACAAATGATAGCTTCAAAATTCCATCACACGTTACAATTATTCCTTACAAAAATTAAAATAAAATTACTATCATCATTAAATTTGAAACAGTCAAAAAAATTGTCAGATAAATCAGACTCCATAATATAAAATGATAAAATCATGAATGAATGTTTGTCTCAATTGTTTCCTCAAGTTGATCGTCTCTTTACTGTGCTTTTCACCACTCTAATTTATTTACCTCAGACTCTCGAATTCAGAAACACCTCAGTTCGAACAAAACCTCGAATTTTTCATCACATTAAACAAAAACAAAATTACTGCATCTCTCACAATCTGAAATGTTCAACCAAAACATGGTTTTTTCGTGTTCCCAGTTAAGAGGAAAAAAAGTACGCTTTGTCATTAACGGAAGGCAAGAATAATAGAGGGTGAAAGGGGGGAGGGAGGAACGAAATTGAGGCATCGATCGCAAATTTCGCGAATAAACTTATCGCCGTGTGCGAGGGAAACAATGGTTGTGAAGGGGACTCGAAAATATTGAAAAAAAGGTAGATCGTTCGAAACTTTATCGAACCTGTGAAATTTTTCAGAATAATCAGCCTGATTACTCATACTAGCTGATTAGTAGCAAAAATACTCTTGATGAAGGAGCTGGCTACGTTTTCAATCATCAAAGTTTGTGTGCAGGAATTATTTTTTTGAGGTCAATATTCTGTAAAGACTAACGATTCCGAACCAGCAAAAAATGGACAAAATTTGTTTCAATTATGAATTTGTAAACCTAGGATCTAAAGAAATACATAAATATAATATTAAAAACTAAGGAAAAAAGATATTGCTTATTCAAATATTTCAGTAGAGAAATATCAGAAATAATCATGTAGATTCATGAGTTTGAATACAAAAATCTTGAAAATCTATATGATTTTGAAAATTGTAGTAATAAAAACCGAATCTATATCGCATTTTCCGTGTAGTAAATAATAGACCTGGACCGAACGTGTTATCCTCTAACTCTCCCAATCGCCATTTCATTGTCGACACGAGACAGTTTATTCAGCAATAAAAGGAGATTCGACGTCGGCAATGATAGTCATTTAATGCAAATAGCGTCCACGAAATATCCATTTCAGTGAAACAACTTGACACGATCGATGAGACACTGAAAATAAAACCGTCGACTCGGCGAAGCTTTCTATAACCGGTAAACTAATTCATCGCCGGTATCGATACTGTGACGAACTTTATATATAACGTTATGCCAGGAATACGACAATAATCGTGTAACCTAACGTCTCAAAATAGAAAGCAACGTCAGAATTTCGATCGAGCCGAGAACTGGGAAAAATCGGGAAATAATTTAGGAGCCCCTATTATCAACTCGAAGTGAATGCGACGAGTGTCAATAAAAACTCAATTAGATCGATTTTGAGACTATATAAAATTCGACTCATACGTGATTGGTGGCTCGAGTTCATACGAATTTGGAAGAGTGTGATTTTCACGCATTTTGATAGTGGAATTATTCGTCGGTTCACTTTTCTCAACTTTTAAGAGTTTTCGGAATTTTGGTAATTTTCACGAAATTGTCAAAAGTTCTACGAATTTCTGAACATTCTGGAAAATCGAGGAATGTAATTATAAAACCCAAATTGAAATTCTTAAATTATCATGAAGGTTCAACTTACGAAATTAGGTACTGAGAACTGAAGATTTCGAATTTTGTAAGTTTAAAAACTTGGAAATTGGAAGTTTTAAGTTGTTGATATTCTCCAAAAATATCGGATATCGAATACGATATCGATCATGTCTGACATTTAGAAAAATATCGGATATCGGACACGATATCGATGATATCCGACATTTGGGAAATTATCGGATATCGGATACCATATATCATGTCCAAAATATCGACATTCAATGATACTGAATATCGATATTCGAACGTTAAAAATATCGAAAATCGAAAAATGTAGTATCCCATATCCGAAATATCAAATGCCGCATATCGTTGATATCGAATTGTGGCATAATAAAAAATGTCGATAATATCGAATGTTGAAAATATCGACAATATTAAATATAAATAATATCTAGCATCGGACAACATCGCATATCGTTAGTATCGAATGATAAAATTATCGATAATATCAAATATAAAAAATATTGCATATCGAGAATACCGATATGTAAAGATCAATATTCAATAATATCGATTTAATCTTCTTCGAAAATATCGATATCAATAATATCTATATCAATAATATCGATAGTATTTAGCATCGGAGAATGTCGCATATCGAAAATATCGAATATTGAGCATATTTCATATCGAGAATACCGACATTTGGTGATCGATATTAGATAATATCCGATACTAGAAAAATCGGATACGACATAACATGTAAAAAATATCCATGTTCAAATGTTGAAAATATTACATATCGCAAATACAAAATATCGAATATTAAAAATATCAATGATATCTAATACTAAAAATGTCGATAACATCGAATGTCGAAAATATCGATAAGATCGAGTATCGATAATTCGAACAATCTGAGCATCAAAAATCGAAAACGTTCTGAATTCGGAAATCCTCCCTGCAAAGGCCTCAAAATTTAATCACACAAATTCAAAATATCCCATCCACACAAATTTCAAAAGTAACCGAGTCAATTCCCAAATAAAAAAGGTCATTTTTCCAGAAAAAAAGTTTCTCCTAAAATTCGTATCATTTCAGCGATTCAACATCCGAATGTGTACGTGTAAAGCACTTAGTAAAATTGTCATGCACGGTGACGCGAATGAATGAACGAACAAACGCGTCCGAAGCCGAAGTTTGTCCTGAAACAGCGGCGTTTCCAATCAATACAAAACGTGTTGGTTTAACGAATAGCTTAGCTGCAGTTCAACAAATTCGACAGCTCTTATGACACCAGCTTCGCAATTGCCCGTAATCACTCAAAAAAGTTAATCGTGCTGAACAATGAGATGAGAAACTGAATCGACTGATGAGAAAAAAGTAGATAATAGAACTTTATTCAACAACAGTGAATCGATCGAACTTGGAATACATGAATGAAATTGTGGTTTATCTATTCATTAGATCAAATACGATTTTATTGGGTCAATTGAGGACAGTGAATTAATTAGATGCAGTCTTTGACAGCGGATTGTGTACATATTGTTTATTCATTTCGGTGAATGTAATTGTGATGAGACTGTTAGAGGGAACAAAGAAAATGCCCGAATGTTAACAATTTATTGTGGTACGTTTCAAGTATGTATTTGAATTCCTAATGTCATGAGAATTCTGATTTTTAATTTTCGTTGCAATCGTTGAAAAATATTGTTTCATAATAAATTTAGGGGATAAAAATGTTCACTTCAGGGTTAAAGTACAGCATTTTTCGAAATTTTTACATTGTATTCAAACTAAACAATAATACAATGAAAGTGTATTTATTCGAGTGAAATTTTCATCATCGTTTAAATTGAACGTTACTCGAGATAAGTTATTTATTCGAGTGAAGATAACTGAGACAGGAGAAAAATGAATGAAACGAGAAACGAAACAAAGTTTTAATCACGAAATCATCAACAATATCAAAACTTTATAATTTACTTTGTTTACTTGAATTACTCCGACGTAATGAACGAACTGTACTCGGAGTTCTGACACTGGAGATTAAAGTGACTCATATCAGGGTCAATTAATGACTTATCAATTTAAAAGTATATTTCAAATTCTTTTTAATGATCCGAAAGTTATACCCTTTGTAGTTATAAAAAAAAAATGTTGGAAGAATTAATAACAGACTTCAGTATTTCGTAAAATTACAGAACAATGAACAAATTGGAAAAATCGTCACACTTTTTGTCCCACGTGAAATAGATACAAGATAAAAATAAGAAACATTGAACACGCGTAAGAGAAAATCGATGAATAATCATAAAACGAGTACTCAAATCCTGTTGAAAACTCAATTAGTTATTTTTTCATACGAGATACCGATTTAAAACGGAGCATAACGTTATATCCAATGAGATTAAATTTACTCGCTTGGCAACTTCTCGGGTATGGGCTTGAAGGTTGATTTTTCAGCGTTTTTCTCTCCATTTTTCGAATTATATCCCTGGGAGATAATTCCACAGGGATTTATCAGACATCCAAATAAGATTATACCTACGCTTTCGCTTTCGTTACAGCGTTTAATCGGGCGAATTCGATCAATGCACATGATAAATTTGAAAACGGATCTTGCTGCAATTTACTGTAAAATTCTGTACGACTTACTGTTGCAACTGAACTTCGATTGATTCTATCGATTCCCTGTTTGACGATAATTAATTTTATTTGAATTGATCATGTTTTTCTCGACAATGATAATCATCACGATCAAATTTTATTCTATAGTGTTCTACAGAAGATTTCATAGACGATTCAGTCTCATTTTCGGAAATATATTCGTGGAGACACGACTTTCTTGGCATGTCCGACAATTTTTGTTCAATTTTCACGATGTTCGTGAATTATCCTGGTAAAACCAGAATTTGCCCAAAACTTTGAATATTCTAATGAATGAAATATTTATCGAAATTTATAATTTAAATTTACAAACTGAAACTTTAACTTGAAGTTTCCAAACTGAAGTTCGAACTTTATCTTTTCAAACTCAAGTTCAACCTTGAAGTTTTCAATGTGAACTTTAACTTTGACATTTCGGAAGATAATTTCTTGCCTGAAATTGCGGAACTGAACTACAATCTTAAAGTTTCCGAAATTAAGTTAAAACTCGAAGTTTCCACATTGAAGATCAAACTTGAAGTTCTTACAATCAACTTCAATCGTGAAGTTTCGGACGTTAATTTCTAGCTCAAAGTTGCGAAATAAAACTTCAAACAGAAAGTGACCGAATTGAAGTTCAAATTTTAATTTTCCAAATTGAAGTTCGAACATGGAGTAATCGATATGAACCCCACCCTTGAAGTTTCGGAAATTCGCATTGATTGAATTTAATCAATGGGGTGCAAATGGCAATTTTACGCCTTAGGACTTGATTAAAATTTTCCGCCCTAGGGCTTCATTGACATTTTCCGCCCGCCTCGCAAGCACGAAAAATCCTAATTTCTGGGCAGAAATAGTATATTGCATAACGAGGGCTGAAAGTCAACGAATGCAACCGAGGGTGAAGTTTGCTTCCCGAGGGTGAAGTTTGCTTCCCGAGCGTAGCGAGGGAAGCACACACCCGAGAGTTGCATTCGTTGACTGAAGCCCGACTTACGCACGCT
>JAPYZK010004590.1:0-10253 GCA_030522785.1 Platygaster equestris
GGCGTTGAATAAAACCACATTATTCTGCCGAAACTATCTGCAATCAGAACAAAACAATTTCCAAATCGTCTGGTGTCAACTGGGATCCTCATCACTCTCGAAAAATTTCCTCTTCCCTCCGAAGCCTCTCTCATTCCTAAGGTTTTCACCTCGAGATCCTGCTGGGCGGAGTAGCAGGCGAGGAAATTTCGCAGACGAAGGAAATGGCACCAGCTGAAAACGCTGCAGCCCCTCCCCCCCCCCCCCTTCAACCCGCGGGAGAATTCCATTTCCATATTGTTTTTAAATGCCTAGATGAAGCTGCGAACGGGGGAAACCAATGGGCGATCTGTGTTATGGTAATTCGAGCCGTCGTCGTCTCCCATAAAGCTCAACCCCGCACGCAGATCCGAGTTAATCGCGACATTTTTACCGTCTGACACGAAACAGACGACGTATACGTCAGCGCGCGATAAAAAAAGTTCCATCTCGATCTTTCCGGCCAAGTTTTAACGAGAAGACAAATGGCCGCGTGAGATTCCTGTCTCTTATCGTCGTCTCGTTATTTTCGCTTCTTAGCTGCTTTCAGTCATCAGTTTGTCGTGCGGGAGCTCCCAGCTCGTAGTTCGGGTAGTTCGTAGCCCGCGACGGAGAAGGGGGGGGGGAAGAAGTCGCGGGGGTAACATTCCTTTGTCGATAAACGATGAAAAGTGAGCGCGACCAAGGGTTGAGAGCGGCGGTGGGTTGCAGGGGTTGGTGGGGAACTGCACAGAGTGTAAGGACTAAGGAGAAGAGAATATGCGGAAAAAGGAGGAAAAGCAATGAGATCCGAGCAAAGAGAATAAGTCTTTGAATGGCCGGGGATGAAAGGCATGCGTAAGAAGAAAACGAGGAGAAATGAAGCGGAACGGAATGTGCGGAGTCCCGATAAATCGGGGGCGGGCGAGCGGCCGGCTCTTGGAATGAAAATAGTGACAATCAAAGGTCTCTGGGTAACTCGCCTTGGGTTTCAGAAAGTGGATATGCAACAATTCGGAATCTGAATACTTGATTAGTTTCATTACAGATCAAAGGAATTCTCACCGCGTTTCATACGTGGAATAATGTATAGATAGTTTGAGCTGTGAAAAATGGAAAAAAAAATGATCAAAGTATCTTGGAACTGAAAAAGTACATGAAAATTCAACCTTCCTATGTTGAGATACCAAAAAAATAAGATGCTTGAAAAAATATGTACCAAGTCGAAACGACGATTGCTGGAAGGGATGGAAAAATGGCATTAGCGATCTCATCGTAAATGTTGCGTTCGTTGTTACACATTGCACAATGAGGCGAGTAGGGAAAAATGTCGTACCCGAGACGAAACGCGGCCGGGGTAAAATATAAGAGATACGATCGATTCTCGTCGTTGGATTCTAAAGGCCTGATGATAAAAGGCAAATAAAATGGGCGAGTGCGCCAAGTGAAAAAAAAGCGAACAAGAAGGGAATGGGAAAGGCGACGATGAAGCGGCGTAAATCAGCGAGTCTAGACGGGTCTTGAACTCGGCACAACTCACTCGCGGAGCATTTCCCGAAAGGTCTTATTCGCGCATCCCTTATGAGTCGCGCCGAAGAAGCTAGGCGCGAACGCAAAAAACGCGCGCGTCTGACACCGAAATAGATATTTTTGTATAGAGGACTTGAGGCGTGGCTTTTGGGACCGAGACCGATGTATGAAGCAAATCGAGGCACGAGGCGCAGCCGAGTGTCGAGAGGCTTCATACATCGTCAAGGGCCGAAAAGCACGCCTCAGGTCCTTGGTGCAAACAATATTTTTTGCAAAACACGCACTGAATAGAGGCTTTCAGCCCCTGAAACAGCGTATTGAGGGGGGGCATTTGCGATACTGTGCACTGCGAACCTATAGATGTCAAAACAATATGGACCATATTGTCTGTGTTTTCAGCGGACTTGAGGAACAAAAGTAGGACATGAGGAACAATTGTAGGACTTTGACTTTGACAAATATAGCACATTGCAGAAAAGTATATTTTGAAATGAAGTAGTGAAACATTTTTACTATTTTACTATTTTTCTTTTATTTTTACCATTTTTCAGGATTTTCACAAGTGTCAAAGTTTTTGAGAAAATAGATAATTTTAAACATTTTCATCATTTCAAGATTTTCAAGAATTAAATTTTGGGAATTTTCAAAGTTTAGAGGATTTCGAGAATTTTAAAAGTTTTTAGAAGTTTGGAAGTTTTCAGAATTTTAACAAATTCGAAAATTTCAAAGTTTTGAAAAAGTTTTGGGAATTCTAGAAATTATATTATAATATTTTCATAATTCTTGAAATTACGAGAATTTTACGAATTTCTTACATTTTGAGGCACTTAATAATTTGTAATATTTTGAACATTTCAAGATTTTCACCTATTTTGAGAATTTTCGAAGTTTGAATAGTATGCGAAGTTCATACTAAAAGTTTACAGTTAAAATGTAAAGTTCAACGTTCAAATTATAAATCTATATAGTTCAGAATGTAAGTCTTAAGCTCAAAGTAGAAGTTTGAACTTCAAATTCAGCGTTTAGAATTCGAAGTTAAAATAAGATGATCGAAGTCAATGTATTTACATTCCAAAGTTGAAATTCAAAGGGTTCGAAGTTTCGAATTCGCAATTCAAGTCCAAAATTCGCGTTCAAATCCGATTTTAAATTTAGAGTTTCGAGCTTCAAGTTGAAATTTCAAGTTTCAAGTTCCATGTTCGATTCCGCAATTTCAAGTTTGATGTCCAAATTCAAAGTTTCCGAATTTTTCAAAAGTGGACTCTACTTAATCCAGAATTAATCTAGTTGACTCAGTAATGTTGATCGAAAATCCGTATAAAAATTTAAAAATGGCATTCAATTTAGCTTATAGATGCTGATTACTCTTCGAATGAATATTGAAAACTTCAATATGATGTATATAAATATTTTGAAAATTCACCTCGAAATAATATAATGTAATAATCATCCTGACATGAAGCCATCTTTAAAAGCCGTAAAAATCCGTTTTTCATAAATAATCCGTTCAAATTTTTCCTAGACCTAGAAAATCCGGATAAAAACAGATAAATTCGTTCATCTGGCAGTGTTGACTCCGGTACAGGCCTGTCTCGAGCGTGTAGGGTGTTATTCACACGGATTTTTCCGCATGGATTTTTGTTTCACACGGATTTTTCCGTGTGGATTTACTTCCATACGAATTTTTCCGTATGGAAAATGACGGGGTAATGAATCGGATTAACGGAAAAGTAGCGCGGTGAAGAGTGACTTTGTGTGTTGACGGCGGAAGGCGCGCAATGAGGGGAACGTCGTACGAACGCCCGCTGCCGTCTCGGGCCGAGACAGCGCAGCTCGACCGGAAGTGGCTCGCGTTTGGTTTCGATAAGTGCTTGTCGAGAGTGAATGGCGGCGGAGTCAAGAAGCGAGCCTCGAGCAGGTTCAGTGCTCGATAGCGTCCGAAAAAAGACGAGACGCTCGCCGATTGCCTTTTCGCAGGCAATCGATGTTGAATTAAAGCTTCTCGTTACGTACGCTCCAGATTCCATCACGTCCAAAAAGGATTTGCCTTGTCATTAGCAAAGGATCTCTTAATCACTACTTAACTCGCCTCTTCTGCACTGTATATGTTCACCACGTGTTATATCACTTCTTCGAGGGCTTTCGGTAATGCCAAGAAATGAAATCTATTTCACATGCACGTAAATCTCTGATGTTGATCGAACTAATTCTCTATCATAATTATTTATCCATTTTGATGCGTTCAGAAACAGCTTTTCTCCGACTCCCATGATGTTGCATCCGAAATTACAATTTTTCGAAACGCATATAACTGTTAATCAAAAAAAATGTCATAATCTCCAACTACGGTCGCAGTGCGCATAAACCAAAATCAATCGCTGACACAGTATCCACGGTCCCACCATGCTTACGGTAAAACGCGCGCGAATCGTCGTAAAAAATGCCCCTTTACGCTAGCTTCATCTTCCCGGAGGGTCGAAAATGAACAAAAAAATCGTAAAAAAACTAAAGCTCGAGAAATGGCGTGCGGAGAACGCTGGCTCGAGTCTCTCGTAAAAGGCGCGCGAAATGTGAGGAACAAGGCTACGCGGAAAGAAGGACAGCAGGGCGGCGGCGGCTTAAGGAGGTGAGGGGGCGGCTATGTGGAATAAAGGTCCGAAGGCCGTGTAGTATGAACCTGTGGCACACCACGACGCTGCTGGCTGCGCCGTACTCAGTACTGTAAAATGTGACGCAGCTTCCCCTCCAGCTCCCCTCCCTAAGCGCCGTCCGCGTGTATGGTTGCCCTTAGAGTTTTCCCGCGCGCGCGAACTGAGCCCTCGCCACGATTGGCTGTCGGTCGAGATGGTGGGGATGTACGGGGAATCGTGTCTGCAATTGGCCGACGGAGGGGAAGCTGAGACGACATGAGAGCTGAAACAAGGGAGGGAGGGAGAAGGTCGGTCGGGTGGTGGGGAGGCGCCAGGAAGGTCGGAGCGGGGATGGCGTGGGTCGACGGGGAGGTTAGTGACGACGCGTAGTATAGTACACGACTTATATATAGCACGCGAGAATACTACGGCGTAGTATGGAGTGTAGTGCCCTGTGGGGTAGCGTCCATTGATCCCCGGCTCTTCTGTCTCAGCCGTCCTCACCCGCCCCTCCGGCCTGATATCTGTCTTCCTCGTGCACCTGTCTCTCGTCTCTCCCTCTCTCTCTCTGTCGACCTCCCCGCCAGCCATCAGACTCACCACTACCACAACGGGGTTACTCCGGCGTTCGATACAGCTCGTAACTTGTACCCGATTCACACCGCTGAAATTGAGATTGTTCTTGGTCAGGGGCGTAGGCTGGGGGTTGTTTTCAGACTTCGCAAAATGGAGGACGCACATCTCAATGTCGTTGATTCTTCAGAATGATTTGTGTTGTCAGGTTTCTGAATCTTCACTCATGGAAAAAACTTCACTTTCGAAAAACTTGGGCACTTTTTACTTGGAGCATCCGAAAGACTTTTTTCTTCTCTTTGCGTAGATGAAACTGACACAACAGTCATTTGATTTCATTGTTAGAATGAATATTTTCTCTGGGTTTGACCCGAAGACTTCTGGTTTCGGGGTACCATCTTCTGGCTTAGGGTTGGAGCGAAAAATTTTCGGGTCGCGCTGAATGTTGATACTTTTTTTCTGTTTTTGCTGAAAAATGTGTTTAAGCATGGAATACATGTGAACCAACATCATCATCATCATCATATTATTTAACAGACCTAGCCATTAATGCGTCAAAATCCTGCGTTGATAGTTTCATTTTTATCGATGAATTCGATTAGGGGGTAGCTGATTGATGACCCAGCTTTTTCGATTTAATGATGTACCCAGCTTGTTCTGAGGAAAACTCGACGGCAATTCGGTTTTCCGGCTGGGGTTGCACAAATGAACGCAGGCAGGGCACAATAGCTAGGGGATGATTGTAAATTGATTAATTCTCTGGTTGTTCGGAGTAGGTGATAGGGCGTATTTCGTCGTCGTCTCGGCTGTCCGCCATCTCACGTCTTGTCACGAGCGGCATTGAAATGCGGATGACACTTTCAGGGAACAATTAACGGGAGTCTTGAAAAAGTTGCAGGCGGTAATTATGAGTGGAGTTGTGGCAAGTTTTTCGAGCTGATGTCATGCTCTCGGGGGTGGTTCCGGAGTCATTTTTATTCCGGCTGAGGCGCAAGTGCAACGTGACCAACATTTTTCCCGACGCTGCGCCCCGTTTTGTGGCTTTTAAAATTTTGTCAGCTCGTGCTGGATGACCGAACAAGTCAAGTTTCTGGCTCCCTCCGGACCGAATTTCTCGCCGCGTGCTCGTCGCACACGCCATGAAAAACAATTTATTCGAATTTCGAATAAATTGTTTTTCATGGTAGGAGTATGAACATTTTTCATTGCTAGGAGTATGAACATTATTACCAAAGCTTATTCAGGAATAATTAAATTCTCATCCTGAATATTCCTCTTTTATCCGATTGGAGCGGACCGTATGGAAGTATGGAATATATTACCCTGGCCGGAATAAAGACGCAAAGTTGAGATCATTACGCTAACATTATTCCGCTATTCCAGTTTTTGGGATATTAGTTTGAAATAAATCGAGTTACTCAACAGCAACGGAATATTCATTCGTCTCAGTTCTCCAGAAGTAAAGGAATATTTCTATTCCAGCCGTTTTGTGACAACGGAATATTCATTCTATTATTCCGTCATTCCCGGATTAGTACTCTCTTTTCGAATTTCGAAAAGAGAAACGGTCAGTCGCCCGAGTGCCACCCGGGCGGCCGGCCACCCCATCTCGAAGTTGACATCACCCTTCAAGGAACGCGTGGTACAACAAGTCATTGTTGCCAATGGCAGACGCGTTGGGGTCAAGGGAGACGATGGAATTATAATCAAGGGATGGAAGGGAAAAAAGGTACAGGCAACGCGTGGGAGAAAACGAAAACAAGAGGGAAAGAAGACGCGTCAGCTGGGGAGGAAGTGGCGATTACTTTTTTGTAATGAGGGGGTACTTATGGCGGGAGAAGGGGGGGAGGAATAACCGCCATGTCAATGCATAGGGCATAGACCCGAGCGCGGCGGCGGCACCCCTTCTGTTTGTAAACACAGCCGTGCTACTTTCGAATGCGCGCGTGTGTGCGAGATTGCGAGGCCATGCACGATACGCAGGTGACGTAGGGCAGGGTAACGCATGGCGCATTATTATGGTATACGCAAAAACGAAAAGGACGACGAATAAGAGAAGTTGAAAAATGCGTTGGGATTAAAGGAAGTGTCGAGAATAGCTGCGAATATTAGAGTAACTGTGTCAAGTCAGAACTCGTTTATATTTTTATAGCTGTTGCTTCAGGTACACGAATTAAGTGCTGGAAAGAAAGGTGAAAATAGAAAGGAAAAATAAAACAGAAAAACTCTGCAGCAGCAGACGCTGCGCCAAAGACGAGAGAAAAAAGAAAACAACGCACGCGGGTTGTACTATCGCGGGAGTTGGACTGAAATACACATGATCGATAATAATAGTTGACGTCACGAGGCGAGTAAGCGCTCGAGTAATTATTCTCACTTTGGTATCGATTCCCGATACCAGGAACTGGCTTCCATTCGTCGGCCAATGCAAATGCTAAAAATAAACCCATTATTTGTTGTTTCCCTGCAGCACCGCGATCATTCCCTAGTTTCGTATGTTGAGCGAAATCTCGAAAACGAAGCTTGTTTCACCAATTTTATCGACGTGACTTCGTTAATTTTCTAAGGTGACTCTCGGAAACGTTCGATTTGCATTAGTAATTATTATTGATTATCGGAAAAACGAGGAATGAATGCGAAATCCTGGGAAATTAGTAGAAATAATCGAGGTCATTTTTCGGTGGTTACCAGGGCAACCAAAAATATTTACGAAGAACCATGGGAATATTTATTCATTATTTACGAAAAAAGAACCGAAGTATTTGCAATAGACGTTGAATATTCACATTTCATGGTATTTATTCATGTTTTATGGACTTTTTGGTCATTATGGAGAATTTTTGGTACAAAAAAGGAGAAAATATCCACGAAGGAGGAAAAAATCAGTGAAATATTAATAACAAATATATTTTTTCATTAGTCCCCAAAGCCAAAATACTTATTCGAATATTTTTTATCTGAATAAATATTTTTGGTTGCCCTGGTGATTACACAGTTTTGTAGTCAGGCTTGACTGGGTTGGATCAGAAGCCGAATATTACGATAATATAACACACTGACGATAAAGATACTGATGACTCGTGAATTTTACAAAAGATAGAATAATTTTCTCTGAGTTACCATATCTATTTATGTAGTCATAATAATCACAGATGAAACATTTTTCTGCTACTTGAATTATTAAAAGTTCGGCAGGGTACCCCAACTTTCGTGGGTAATATTAATTATCAAGGCAATATCACCTGCAAGTATGCAATACTCTACAATCCTCTCAAGTATTCCACTTCCAACGTTTCAGTGGTTTTTCTTTGAAGAATAAGACTTAGGAACATGGCGAAAACATGAATCACGTAACTTTGCGCACGAAAGGCGAGATAAGCTAATTAATGAACGAGTTTGAATTAATTCTTGTCATGTCATTGTTAATAACAGAGAACAGCGATGAAAACGACGGATGAAGAATGTAATACGAGATTATCTTACATAAAAATTCACTGACGTAACAAATGACAATGTAAATACAAACATGATGGATGCTTGTCTTCCTGTGCAAACATGCGGTATGCATATTTGCCTACAGTATTCTGAATAAGCATAGAAAAAGGTTCTATGGATGGCAAGCAAATGAATAAAAAACGTTTCAGCGACTGCTGAAATTGTACGTCAATTGTACGTCAACTTTATTGTTTCATGCGGTACGTTTCCATGAGATTACATTGGAATTACCGATCGATTAACAAGTATGTACGTTGTTGCCCTGGACTTTGCATACTGAAAAAGTCGGAATCCATCGAGAAACGAGCAATTTTTCACAGTTGAAAACAACAATCTAGCCCGGTCTTTTCTTTTCGCTAACGTACGTTGGGTTGGCCACTTTTTTTCCCTCGCGAATTTGCCCCGGGGAAAGTTTTGAAATACGCGAGCTCTCTTCCATTTTCTCCCAACTTTTCACCTCGTCCCAACGTTTAAAGCCGCTAATAACTTGGTGGGTACGTTCGATACGGAAAATAAATGCCATCGAAAAATCGTTTCAACTTTCAAGCGAAGAATTCGCACAGGAAAACTCATAGTTTTAGTCCTTAGATGGTGAAATTAAGCATGGAATATTCTGAAAAAACGGAGAACAAGGGCAAATATACCGATCTTTTAATGGGTCGTACGAATGAAATTTACGTGAATCAATTATTGCGCTATATACATATTACGAGATGTTCAAATAATTTTGAAAAATAATCCTGAAAGAATCAAAAATTTCGACTCCTACTCGTCGCCATGGAATATCTGCGATTCTCTCCGATGCATTGATTCTTCAATGAAAATATTGAACAGAAGGTACATTTTTTTGTTGGCGCGCATTCGAGCGCGAATTCGGCATCCTTGGAAGGAACGAAATGAAGTACAGTGCGCATAAAGCAAGATAATGGAAAAAAGAGCGTTGCTCGCGAGCAGTCACTCAGCGTGACATCCGCGCTGCTTCCCTTCGAAGCAGCTGATATAAAGCACATTGACTCCCAGTTGCTCCCAGTGCAAATGATACGCCAGACTATGCTTGTGCGACCATCTATTAGCGCTGTTCCCGTAAATTCCAATTCCTCCCGCATTTCCCCAGAGCCGCCCGCGTCCGAGGGCGCGCGTCATACGCCGAGGAGGATCAAGTATCCAACCCACCCCCGCCGTCGACCATCTTTTCCAATACTCCGATCGGATCATATTTCGTATTTGACAAAAAGCCACGGTATAATAATGCCGCCGTTTCTGATACAACTCGAAATTTATGGTGTCGTTGAAGCTCGCAAATTCGTGCGACGTTGATCCTCAGTTACTTGTGATCAGTTTTCGAGTATTTCGAAATGTTTGATTGTAAAAAACAGCCCAACTTTCAAATTCCCGACTTTGAATTAGACTGTACTTGACTACAAAGTTTCACAATCAGAAAAGTGTTTGAAAAAAAGACTGTGAGTTTACAGTTTGAGTGTCTAATCTTAGTGATTCTAGTTTTTATACAAACCTTATGAAAAATGTGTGTTGAAATTTTTATAAGGTCGGTTTTATTGAAGTTTTGTGAGATTCGCATTTTTTATGAAGTGGTTTTATAAAAGTTATGTAGAAAAAATTGTTTGTGGAAAAATTTTTTTTCAACATTTTTGAAAATATGCAAAAAATTTTCTCATCTTTTTTGGATCTTTTTGCTGATGTATATACCATTTTTTATCAGTTTATGAGGCTCTGGCTTAAATTGCTTTTCGAAAGGAATTTAAAAATTTTTTGGAGACAGCGGAATTTGAAACTTACGAACTTTGCATTAGAAATCCGATAGTCAACTTTTTTGTCCATCAAATCTATGTCAATTTGAATGCTTATTTTCAATTTGAAGTGAAGAATTTTCAAATCGTATGAAATCATATGTTTTCACGTTTTATAATTGCTAAAAAACGTTACGAACATGATTTTCTATTCCCTTGTGTAATAAAAACGCAACAAATGTTACTATAAAAGAAATTCTTCATATCAGGAAAGTTTTTT
>JAPYZK010004591.1:0-10252 GCA_030522785.1 Platygaster equestris
TAATTTACGCTTCTTTCTTCATTTATTCGATTGCGCCTCTTTTGCATTCCCTCCCCCCTCGGCCCTCAAAGTTAATAATCTGGGAAACAGTGGGCATTTTTTGTTCTTTGCGAAAAAAATGTAATGTGTGAGAAATTTGTACTAAATTTTATTGATATTGGTGGAGGATGACTTTTGGAATATATTTTTGATGATTTTTATGATATGTATTTATTGAAGGCAGATTTATGATTTTTGTAATCATAAATGTGATATTGACGGAATTCAAGTGTAGAATGACTTCAAATTGTCGAAATAGAACTGTAAGGGCTCTCGATATTTAGCGATGTCTAATAGGCATTATTGGATGATTAATCACAACTCTTGAAAATTTATAGAGATATTCTGAAAACTTTGGCAAATAATTTGGTTTCTAGTGCACTTTTGATTACCTTTAATAATTTTTTTTTTTCGACGAGAATTTTTGAAGGATACATATTTGAAAATAATAAATGCTAACAATCTGAGTAAAAAGAAAATAGTACAATTTATCATGATTCTCGAAAACATACCAATTTTTTCACTGTTTTGCATCTGAAAAGTGATCGATTTTTCCAGTCCTGTTGAAATGATAATTTTTTCACTGGTGAAAAAAACCAATAACTCTTCAACACGCAAAACATTGACGAAAACTGCCATTTTTTCTTAATTATACAAGAATACTCCCTCTAAATATATTTGTGCTAAAATGCACTCCTTTCGAGTAGAAAATTCCGCCAATCAAGCTCAAGTTAAAATTCTACCCAAAATGAGTGGAATATTACTTATTTTATAGTCATGTTTTACTCTACAAAAACAGTGAAAACGAAATAATTATTTTGAGTGGAATATCGCTCTGAAAAATTTTGGATTCCACAAAATATATATAGTTCGTGAGTTAAAAAATCACAATTCAAAACTTATGTTATATTACCCTCGCTACGCTCGGAAAAAATGAATTTACACCTATTCAAAATCGGTCCCTTTTTTAACTCATATCAGAATACCCTATCCTCTGTTCCTCAAATTACGTCTTCTTCCATTTCCCTTCTCCACACGCTCCAAACTTAATAATCTGGGAAACGGTGGAAATGACTTTCCCCCACGAGAGGTTAATTAAAAAACATTCCGAATCGCCGTTATTAATCACGAGTCGCCGGATCTCGCGGCTCGTATAAATCACAATTTTATGCCGCTCATTAGGTTGACGTATACTTTCAACTAACCACGTTTGAACGGGCAACATGTCAACTGGGAAAGTAATGGCAATTTTCGCGTGAGGCTTTATTATATTCTCGCTCATGATGTTTGAATAAATTTGCCCCGCGGTTTCGTGATTTCGCGAGTGGCGAAATGACTTTTCCGAGCTCGCGCTCTTTCGCGGTTTCGCGTATAATATTGCACTTGTAAAATTTCGCGGGGATTTTACAAGCGAAACGTTTTAGTGCTCGTTACAATGTTGGTTTTATAACAGGACGATGATTTTGCTTTATTCGCTCGTTATATCCCGCGAAAATGTATTAGGTAGTGAAATTAGATAAAGTTTATAACTCGGATTTACAACGCGGCTTAAATGATTGTGGGAATCAAAGAGATTTTGCCGATTCATTATGAGCTTTGGGTAATATGCGAGTATTTCGTGGAACGAATTGCAAAACTTTGGGATTTTATGAGTTTTGAGGCTTGTGGCATTCGGTTAGAGTGGGGCTTGAATATTATTTATCAACGAGCTTTTACGAAAAATTTTGCAAATTCAACGAAAATTAAGGTGATTGTTCTGTGAGAAAATTTGAAGAATTTGATATTTCCGGAAATTCTAGAGATGCTGGAAATTTTGAGGATTTTTAAAAAAAGTTGGAGAATTCTCGAAATTCCAGAAAATTGAAAAATGAAATTTTTGGAAAATTCAGAGATTAGTCAGCAAATTTTAAGAATGTTGAAAATTTCAGAAATGCCGATTATTCTGGAAATTCAGTCAATTTTTTTAAATTTCGGAACATTTGAGAATTTTGTAAATAATTAATAAGAAGATTCAGAAAATTTCGAAATTCTTGAAAATTCCAACAATTCTGACAATTGAGAAGATTCCGAAAATTTTAATGATCCCGAAAAATCGGATATTCTATGGATTCGGAAAAACTGAAGAATACAATTCCAGGGTAATACAGAGATGTTCAAAATTTGGAAAATTTTAGAAATTCAAAGAATTGCGGACGTTTAACAAATTTTGTTTGTATCTAAAATTTTGTGAGTTTTGTATGGCAAATTTGATACTATTGAAATTTTCAAGAATTTTGTAAATTGACAAGATTCTAACAATTTCGGAATTATTTGAAATTTCCGAAAATTTAGGAAATTTTAGAAGTATCGAAAATTCAGAAAATTCGAAAAAAGTTCAAAAATTATGTAAGTTCAAAAAAATGAAAGAATAACATTTCTGGAAAATTCAGAGGTTTGGAAATTTTTGAAACTTGTAGGAATATTGAGAATCGTTTTGGACGTTCAAAAAATCTTGTTTGTTCCAAAAATTTTCACAATCCAGACGATTTTGATGATTCGAAAATTTTTTAGAATTTCTCAAATTTGCAGGACTCAGACAATGTGAGAATTTTTTAAGATTCCATGAATTCTCACAAATTTAAAGACACAGGAAATTTCAGAAATTCGAACAAATTTTGATATTTCTAGAAATTTCGAAAAATTTAAATATAGAATATCCGAAAAATTCAAAGATTTTCGAAATTTCGTACGTTTGAAAAATGATGTTTGTATCTAGAATTTTGGAAATCTAGACGATTCAGACGATTCCAAAATTTTACAAAACTCACCAATTCAGAAAATTGAGACGATTCCAATATTTCTGAAAATTCTTGAAAATTCCGTAAGAGATACCTAAAATTTCAGGAATTTTCGAAAAATTCGAAAATGATTCGTGATTTTCATATTTGTTATTGATTTTCGAAAGCTGATTGAAAATCGCCTGACTGCAAGTCTTCAAACTTATGTATCTCCTAATTTTCACAATCATCATTATCATGACTTAAAAACGATTTCACGTTCTAACAAAACCTCCTCCACAAAATAAGGATCGAAACACGTGTATAAAGCAAGGTCCTCATCGAGCGTAACGATCGATCGGTGAAACGATCGATAGAATTGATAGCGTTTGATTGATACGTGATTCTTGCGCACGCCAGGGAACAATGCCGCTTTCATTGGGCCACGCGATCTCTCGAGATCGCTGGGGAAGTACAGTCGACGATAAGCATTAGCTTATCAACCAGATCGATCGTAATACGATCGTAAGCGGGCTCGGCAGATTGTAATTGCCCGACGTCTGTCACACCGAAATCGACGCTCTTCCATCTCCCTCCAGAACGGCTATATCTCTCCACTCGCAGAATTCATTTTCTGTTTTGTTACTCGAAATGCGTTTTCTCTTACGCGAGCGAAATTTCGATCGGTATCTTCGGTGATTCATTGAATCGGGACAATTTCGCGGTGTTTTGGAGGTTTTTATCCGATTTGTTGTCGTGAATTGAGGGTTGATTTATTGTAATGTGGAGGCAGTTTCAGAAAAAGCGTATTTTTTTTTGGTGAATACGATGTCGAGTTACAGAATTTATTATAGAGTATACGTTTTATGGAAATTCATCGTTTCTGGATTTTATATGAATAAAATAGTGTAAAACTAATAGTGAATAGCAAAATTTAAGAAATCAAATTTAAGGGGCCATATACAAATATGTACACTTTTTACCTCCGCCTCCCCTCCCCCACCACTCTAGTCTTGTGTCAAATTCGAAATTTCGTGAATTCAAGTACCTACATAGGAAACGAAATTCTTCAAATTGTAACAATTGCCCCATTTTTTCTATATTTCTAGTACAAATTGAAAAAATCTTTGACAGTTGTCACGAACCGATAGATTTCGTAAAATTTGTTTCAAAATTATAATGACAATGAATGTACATAAATAATGAATGACTAGTAGCAATGTAAGAAAATTCCGAATTTTTCAAGATAGATAAAAATTCTCGGAAATTTATGAAAGTCATCGTGAATTAACAAAAATTTATAAGATTTACGAAATGCTCTTTGACTTGAATCAATCCAAAATTTTTCGGATTTTTTCCGGAAAATTGCATAATTCTCAGCGATTTTAAAAAATACGTAGATTCCCCGAAACTTTTAAAAAAATTATTCGTAAAAAAACAAAAAACAAAAAATTCTTAACAGTACGGGAAAATTTGCACAATTTTTCAAAAATCGAAAAAATTGTAAACATTTTCTACTTTCTCCAAAAGTTGAAGAAAAAATCAAAACTATCCAAGATTTCTGGAGTCTCTGTAAACTCCTGAAAAATCCGAAGCTATTCGAGATTTTGACTTGATAAAAATCAAAATGGCCATAAATTCACAGAAATACTCATTAGTCCTCCATGATAATTGCTGAGTGACAACTCTTGAATTTTTTCGATTTACATTTATCATTTAAGATATGCAATGACCTCCCCCCCCCCTCCCTCCTCAAAAAATATCTTACAGAATTCGTATACGACCCCTAAGAAAGTCCATTACCCTCCGCATTCAAAAATGTCCCCACTCTCCCGGAAATCCCAACCTCGTAAAGACGCCAAGTTACGCGGAAAATCCGCGACATCCAATAATTCAGTGAATTAAGAGCCGGTATCGCGTTACTCCAGAAGCAACCCCATTACACCCTATAAATTGATCCCTTTATTATCGCGCTGTCAACGCCATTAAAAGCACGCACACACGCGCCGGGGCTTATCGAAAAAATCGCTGCCAAGAATAAAGAGCGAGCGGAATAATCGCGGACGCCAATCGAGGGGGATAACGAAGGGGGAAAAGAGCAAGGAGAAGAAAAAGGCGTAGCACCGCGGTCTTCGTCGTTATCTCTCCGGTCGTTCGAATAAATTGCCGTAATTATTTGCGGCGCAAAGTGCATTTGCAATCGTTTTAAGACGTCAGAAAATGGCGGAAGATCGGGTTCGAGAGCTACTTAAGCGCGAGAGACGAGCCAGGGCAAGTGGGCGTTACGATGAGTTCCTGCGTTGGCCCAAGAGCGGAGATCCTATCGGGATGACGCACTGCGTACGCACCTGATACCGGATTGTGCGTACGCACGCACTTCGCACATACATGAGCGAAAGCCCGAGTGCGCGAGTTATTTGACTGCGAGCTTATTTTAGAAACCGCGAGACGCGAGCGCTGCCCGATCATCGCCCGGAGAGCACCTCTCGAAACTTGAGGGGGTTTCATGGATGGATTGTCGTCGATCTTAAATTTACGTCAATTCAAGCGTTGCACCCTAAGTGTTTCCTATAGTGTAAAAGTGTGATTTTCAGGATTCTTGTCCATTTAAGGAAATTTCCCTGATAATCGCTCAATCATCAAATTCGTAATTTTACGTAATGATCATTCGGAATCAAAACATTTGAATATAATATCTCGTCGTTGATCCACCCCTACCCACCACCCAGATTAGTATAAATACAAATTCGGTATTTCGTAAAACTGAAAGCAGCAATTATTTCGCGCTCGAATCAGGCACTTTGCCAAATGACGGCGAATCAAAGCGAGCAAGTGCGGGGCCTAGAGAGGCGCTCATTTGATATTCTCGCTGATACTTAGCGTCGTTGCTCGGGGCGTCGTTGCCGCGCTACTGCATTCCCGGGTGCCACTGTGGAGCGGTAGCAACGGCACCGACGCCCGAACAGACGCGTATCCCTCGGCTCTCTCTGCGGTTCACCGCAGTATCCTATACGATACCCCCGGGACTTATTACATCGAATCGATATCGAAAGTCGCTCCTACGTATCTAAATAACGCGGTTTAAAGACCCGTTTCTCAGGGGGGCAACCTTACGCCTACGTTTTCACGTCACGTCGCGTATCATTGCGAAATGTGTGGGTTTGGTGTATCTGTTTCATTATGAACATGTATCAGCAGTGATTAAAGTTCTTGGGAAAATGGTATTTTGGGGTAGTTCAGGGACCAGCTGTGGTAGGGATCTGTTTTGATGTAGACTTGAAAATTAGTTGTGATACTAATTATAGTTGTCTATGGATATCTATGACATGTCTTTGGAATATTTATGAATATATATGATATATCTACAGAATATCTATGACATATCTATGGAATATCCAAGCTTGAATGGTAAATATCAGAAAAACATCTGGTAACATGGCTGTGGAACTTATATAGAAGTATGTGTTTTCAAACTGGTTGTCGTAGATTTTTAAGTGCTTTGGGCACTCTTCTGAGCGATTGCAGGTTTCTCAATTTCAAGTCGTTTTTCGATAACAATTGAAATTTATAATATGCGTCAGTGTCCTACCTTAACAGCCATGCGAAGAAACCAGCAGAAAATCCAGCGAAGGAAGTAAAAAATCCGTCTAGACTGAAACAAACAAAAATAAGTGTCTAATTAATATCAAATCATTGTTTACCCTGCCTCAACTCTTAATAATGACAAGAGGCATAGTATTAATTGCCCATCTCCCCCCCATGGCGTTGTCATTCATGATAATTTCCATTTCTGAGCTTCCAAACGAACATTGTTAAATGTAAAAGGGTAAATTTAAACTTTGCCGTTTCAAAAGTTTGATTTTATGTGGCAAAATCAACGAGTTTTCCTTTTCCACTCGTGAAAGGACACGAAATTTCTGGTAAAAATCGTAAAGTTTCAAAGATATTCACCATAAAACGTGAAAATCCGAGATATTCTACTTTTCAATTTCTTAATCGAAAATTTTTTAATTTTAAATTCATGAGTCATATTTAAATGTATATACCTTTTGGGATCTCGAAATTTGTATTTCGAATTTTTCAGATTGCATTATGAATGAGAATGTCCGATTTAAAAATTGTACGTCCATCAGAATCATTCAATTTTATCTAAAAAATTTTTTTGATTTATTTTCCAATAACGAGATAAAACTTCCTGAACTTAGTATACAGGTACAATTGAGCATTCAAATATTCTAATTGTGTATCCTCCCATTTTCATCTTTCCAGCAAACATTTTCGGACCCTAAAAATCAAGAATTTCTATTCTCTAGTTTTGGAATTTTTGAAGTTTTCTATTTCAATCGTGAAATTTTGGCATGGCCAGATTGTGGATCTTATATTTACGAGTATAAAACGAAACAAAGAAAATGCGAATATCCGTAATTTTTCATTTCCTGAATTCGAACCCTCAACATTTTTAATTCATCGATCAGAATTCGCAGATTCATGTTTAAATATGATTTCAAAATTCAGAAATCGGCATTTTTCGTAGTGTAATGAATAAAAAATACCAAGCAATAACAATATTGAACATTAGTTTTCTAAAATCCAGCCTTCAAAGTACACTCATTTTCCAAATATTCTCCATAATGTCTACAAACTCGAGAAGAATTGTACCTGCAGGGCGTTTTTATTAAATCACTAATTTTAGTAATTTCTTATAATTTTTCCCTAAAACAATATCTCCCTTCCCAACTAGAAACCGTTCCTACGCCCATATTTTCGAACGTTAACAACAACAAATTTTTCGCCAACTTCTCCACATCTGTATTTTCTGATAATTCATGAAGAATTGAAGAGGTAAATCACAAAATACGAGTGGAGAAAAAATTATCGTAGATCCATAAGTTTCAGTCGTATTCTGATGGTATTCTGATAAGAAAACCACTGGTTCCAAAACTGTTATATTGTTTGAAGATTATCTATTTTAGTTTAGCTCAAGCGTCGCCAATATTGATCAATATACCAACACTTCGTGAATTATCCTTAATGTCACAAGAGGCACACTGGTACTCGTGACTCTAGTGACACTAGGATAATATTCCGTTCATCCGTGTTTGCTGACTCACGTTCAAAATCTCTATCGCGTATCTGATACTATTCTCTCCTCTTATCTTCGCTCGTTTCTTACAACAATTAGTGTACCTTCGTGTTTTATCGAAACCCTCTGAAACTGAATCCAAACGGAGAGTAAATCACTAACTGTAAATTGGGCACCAGACTGTAATACACATAAATAACAATCGAGACAGTGAATCCACAATATGCTCGCAAAACTCAATTCCCACCACGACAAGTATTTTTCAAACCTCAAACCTCATCCCTAAATACCCGTAATTAACCCTTTAATTGAATACTCGAAATTACTCCAAACATTATCCTAATTGCGCGTTCGTATTAATATCGCTGGCGTAACTCGCGCGAATCATTACTGTAGTGACTTTAAACGCTAACACGTCAATTCGCATTTTCGACTTTGTTCTGTCACGATAAGTGCAACGGTCACGAACGCCGCCGCGCACGCAGTCTGCATCTGCGAAATTTGCCTTCATTATGGGGATGAAAGAAAGGTCATTAATGAGAGACAAACGCTGGAACCTCTGCTCCCTACACCAAAAATATCTTTTTTTTTTGTATTTTCTCAATGTGGTTCCCCAAAATTTCCAAAATTCGAATGATAATCATGAGCTTCGATGAAACTGCAATTGATCTTCTGGACCGGAGCGATATGATTCCACATGCAAATTACGGGCGAGGCTGATTTAGATTCGGCCCGGCCAGCTTTTTCACCCCTTTTTTCTCTCTTTCAAGCAATTTCAGGGATTTTGAGGAGATTCGGAATCGTGTAAGCGAGGATCCAGGAAAAAATTGAGCTTAAGGGCTCGCGTGCGCATGATTGTAGCTCCGAGCTCCCGGTCAGGTGGCTCCGTGTCCGAAAGCCCTTGAGAAACTTGAAATCCCGAAGCTGAGGGCAACAAACAACAACCGCGATTCTGTACGCGCGTGCATCATTTCTCTCCCCGCGTCATGAAAGTTACCGTCACGGCCCGGCCCACGAATTCCGGCTTATAAAATTCCCCAATTACGTGCTATTTCTCGGAAATGAAGGGTTCTGGAAGCGTCTTACGGATGTTATAAAATACTCAATAATGAGGGATGTTCTGACTACCAAAATAGGTAGTGCAGTGTTTATCATGATGAAAATTCGGAATGGTTATTTATGCAAAGATATGACTCGAATTTGTTACACGTGTTTACATAATAAGTACACACAAACTTACTTAGGCATCTTTAACTTGTATTTACTATTCTGGTGTAAAAAGCGGCAAATTTTGTATAGAATAAATACTATCTTTTCGGGGCAGAACGTGAGACAATGGCCCTTGTCGCCGATAAAGTTGTTCTATAGTCCTCTTTTTATATCAAGACAGCAGATATTTACGGAGAATTCTTGATTTTTTGATTGGAAAAATGTTGAGTGTATCGATGAGTTAGTTTTCGAAGAATTTCTTTTTAATTTTGAGTTGTGATTTTTTGAAAAATGATAAATAACGATTTTTTGAGTGAGGTTTTTTGAATTTAATGATATTAATTATATCATGTTTCGTTTAAAAATCGGAGTACGAGAATTTCGTAATTTTTCGATTCAAGAGACAAGTTTTGAAACTTGTGAAAGTCAGGACACTTTAATTTGAAAATTACAGCCTTAATTTTTAAATCACAAATATCTATGGGTATGTCATAAATACCCACAAGTATGCTATAGATTCCTACCTTGAAAATTTTCTCTGATAACTCCGAATTCTCGGAAAGTGCATCATTGTACAATCAGAACAAGTCCAATTCTGCAACAATGGCAGAAATATTTTCACCACAGTGCTGCATAAAAAAATCCAGAAAAATTCGTACGATTGCTTTCAAAATTCGCGATCGCCGAGAATTTTCATCGCATTCTCCACGCGCGAAAAATACCGCGCAGAGCCTCGCGGGGGAGCCTTCAACGCCATTCGGGTCCCGAGTGCGATGGCTTCATTATTTGCACGAAACGAATGCGCGCCCGCTGTTTTATAGGTCCGCGTCGATGTTAAATGAGCGGAGCCCAGGCTGCTCGACCTCTTGCGCCGTTGATACGCGGGTGGATCGTAATGGGGGAGAGAACGAGGGAAGCCTGTTGCGCGACGACCTTAATAAATCGGGAAGGTTAAGGCGCAGGTGTCAGCGGGCGGACGCCCCGCCGACCGTGAATTCGAATTCGCGTTTCATCGCCGAGTTTCATCATTCGTTCCGCTGTTTTTTCCCGCCCGAGTCGTTATTGCCCTTTTTTCTTTATCTCCTTGAACGCACATGGGCGGTTTGTTAAAAAAAAACAGACTTACAGTTATTACTGAGACATCTTGTATTATATGTTTGTTTCC
>JAPYZK010004592.1:0-10252 GCA_030522785.1 Platygaster equestris
AAAAAATCACTATGCATCCCCCATGAATTGCAGTCAAACATCCCTCAACCCATAATTTGATTCCCCACCAGTAGCAAATAAACTTCTCAAACGCCACCGAAACCAGATCCAAACAGAAATTCCACGTCGGTTTGCGTCCCTGATTGAAATTCCAAACTAATACCGTAAAGGGTCATTCGCGTTGAAGAAATCCGCAGCACCTATTAAGCTTTGCCTGTTACCCCCGAAAAGTGTTCTTCAAAGTTGTTACAAGCTGAGAGATTCTTCCCACGGACACTAAGTGGAGATATTCGTTTAAAAGTTGGGTCCTCTTATCCCGCAACGACCGCGTTCTTATGATACTTATCGACGCGAGTGCGGGTCTTAGCTTCACTCGAGACGTCTGGGGCTAGATTCGACCATTGTTTCCCGCGATCTCTTCAATACGGAAACTCTGGACTAAGATCGTAACAACGAAGTTGTTGCGGGCCAGAAACATCGGGAACATCGGGGATCAGCGGAGAAAACGCGGAGTTTTGAAAAATTCGAGAACAGGGATGCTCTTTCTCTTCCACTAAACGACTGCTCCTGTGAGAGAGAAAAGGACTTTGCGTAGTTTTGCCGAAGCATAAAAAATGCACTTGCTAATGTTATATTCCTTTTTAGACATAGTGTCTGATTTAAATGAATTCAGTTGAATAAAAAAAGCTTGAATCGTATTAGAGTTTCGGGAATCAGACATTTTAGAATGAGGAATCTTGAATAATTAGCTCCTGAAAGTCGAAAAATTGTCATCGGTTAATGAGAATAAAATTCCTTTTTTCATAAATCACAACAAATTGAGCTTTCAATATCACATTCAGTAATATATGATATATTTCCCCACGTGATAATGGTGAATTAAACGCTTTTTCACGGGTGATACATATATAATATAAAGACCAGAAAGGAGTTCCTTACAACTTTTATGAAACGTCCTCTTCGAACGCTCATTCTGAAATTGGGAATAGAATCACGGATGGTGGCTTATTACTATTCATCCCCGTTCCCGAGGGAGAACGTTTCCCGGCTATTAAACTTGCCACATGAATACTCGCGGTCATAATCCGACCACACTCTGTCTAAGAATGGTGTATAAGATCATGCATTATCTTCTTCATGAAACTCCCACTATTGTTCCGTCGTATTGAACTCGCTTCGGGAGATATCGAGGAAGAGAGTTGGAGTAAATCAGGCCGTCACCCTACATTAAATTCGCCTACTCGGGGTACCCTGATTCGGGCGTTACCGTGATTTGCAACTCGCGCGTGCTTTCATTTGTCCTAATCCTGTGCGATCTTATGACGGGACTTACGTACTGAACGTAAGAAAGGGGTGTTTGCACATTGTCTGGTGTTGGTTTCCTGATGATTGGAATTTTGTGGTTTAAGTGATGAACTGAAGTTTGGGGAAGCTAAAGTTGTCAGGTTTTTGGTGATAGGATCTAATTTTTGCGGTCTCTAAGGTTTTCCGGAATATTTTAAGTCAGCAGATAACAATTTTGCGCAGTTCGGGAATTTTCGGAATTGAAAGAAAAAATTTTGAATAAATTTTTAAGATTTTAGGATATGATTTTGAAATGTTGTACATTGAGTGATTCAGGTTTTTGTTGATTTTGAATGTATGAAGGGTTTTAAAAATTCATAGTTATTATTTGATATTCAAATTTTCTTCTAGTATTAAATTTTCGTTCATTTCCGACTATTTTTATGATTTTGTGTATAATGTACAATCATTCAGAGTGTTTGAGTCTGCTGAAAATTTAGAAAATTTTTTGATAGCCTTTATTCGAAATTTAATTCTGTTAAACTTTCTCGAAATAATAGAGAATGCACATTTCGAAATCACAATCTCAAATTTGGAGGATAACAAAAATGACAAAAAACTAATACGAATATGTGCGAACTCCAAAACGCAAATCCCAAATTTCGAATGATCGAGAGCTCCGAAATTATGAACGTTTTTGAACTTAAAATTTTAAGTTCCAAAAAATTTCAACTTCCAAAATCTAAAAAAAACTCACATTTGAAAAATGAAATCAATTTCATGAAAGATGATACATAATAATCGAATCTAAAATCTTTCTTCTTACTTTCTTTACAAAAAACAACCGTATTCAAAAAAACTCACATCAACCATATTATTCTCCAAATCATGATTAAACTAGTTTCTCCTAGTCTCAGATAAAGCGACAAGTACCGATAAACGTTCCTTACAACCGCATTTCATCCGTAACGTTCCCAAATAAGGTTCAAGCTTCTCGAAAATCATATTACCACGAACAGTCGGAAAACCGGAAATCCGAATCTCCCCTTGACAGATTAATTTGTCGCATTCCGCTGTTACAACGCAACTCGCGAGAGTTTCATGACGAACAGAATAATCCGCCTTGATCACGTTAAAATCCTCGGTTATTCGCGTCAAGGTGGTTAATCAATATTTGAAAAGCTTCGATTACGAACTCGGATCGGCTTATCATCTCTTCGGCCCAACCAGGTGCATCTTTTAAAGTATTTATTATTCACTCTCGGATCGCTCAATCATCGCGAATTTCCGGGAAAACAGATAATCCTAAGGTATGCGTGAAGATTAATTTGGCTCGTAGTTCCGAAGTGTGGCGTATCAAATTCCACAAACGACGCGTCTCCCGAGATGCTTAAAGGAAGTTGGGATGGATTATATAGTTCCATACTTTGATATGGGAACTCGGAAATTACTTTGCTGCAATAAAGGTGACTGTAATTTGCTAACCATGGAGGGGTGTAGCAAATCTTGGCTTGATGAAGAGCAAACATGGGGAATTAGTGTTTTTGTGTTATCAATGGAAATGAATGGAATGGGGAGTTTTTTTTGTGTGAATTTACTTGATAATTGGATTGCTAATAAAAATTTTATTCATTTTGGAATGTTAACATTTTTACGAAACACGATCGAGTTTGAAAATCAGTAACAGAGAAATTACAGAAACATTACAAAATCATAGAATTTTGATTTCAAGATTCGAAGATTGAAAACGCACATCACTGTAAGTGTTGAAATTCAAAAGAATCTAAGGTTTCGAAATGTCGATATGTTCAAAATTCTAGATGGGTACAAGAAATTTGAGTCTTGATTAAAAAAAATCATTCCACTGGAAAATTCGGAAAATTAACATTCGAAAGTGAATAAGACTTCTACTTTAATGATTCAAAAATTTGGATTCAATGATACACGTATCGTAAAAACATGAAAATATTGGAATTTTATGGTATACTCGAAAATTCGGATGTATAAATTGCAACTTTTACGCGTTTCGAAGTTCAATTCAAGTTAGTCGAAAAAATGAATCTGACACTTTTCAAAATGTCAAAATTCTGAAATAATCTAAAAATTCGACAAATTATAATGTCGCGTCTAATGATTTATTATTTCACGATACTCAATTTCAGATGAAAAACATGATTTGTTAAATGAATAATTCATGACAATCAGTATTCTTCCATTCCATGAAACATGATATTCCAAGAATACATATGTTCTTCATTATTTGAACACGTTATTACTCCAGAGGTGTTAATTTCCAAGATAAAGAGCCTACGTGGGTTGGCTGATATCAACATGCAGGGATCATGTGGGTTCGTGTCAGCCAAGTCGCTTGAACTAGCACCTTTGAAATTTTAATGACTACCCAATTCGTTGATTCAGATGTAATTCATACGTCCTACATCCACAGACCTAAACTGCGAACTAAATTCGTGCCAAAGTGACTCCATGCATATGAATTCTCGAGAGCTTTTTTCAGTTTCTGTCAAACATTGATTTTTCTCGAAGCTTTTCAGGGTTGACTCCCAATTTTTGAGGATCAACTCTTAACTTAAATCTTCAAGTTTTTGGGACCACTCAATTTAAGGGTAAACCCTTAATTTTCAGGGTGAAGCTTAAACTTGCAGGTCGACCCTCAAATTATAGTGTTACTGAAATTCGCCGAAAGTTGAGGGTCAACCCTCGAATTGAGAGTTAACCCTCAAGTTGAGGGAAAAGTTCCATAAGGGTCAACCTTCAATTTCCAGGGATAACCCTCAATAATTGATCCTGACTGATTCAACCCTCATAAAAATAAATAACGAATCTCAATTTTCTTAATAATTACTCCTGAACAATTTTTCGAGGATTAATTCTAAAATATATTCAAAAGTGAAGATTTACAGTCGTAAACACAGAGATTACCCTAAAAGGCAACTTTTCAATTCTCACGAATTTCTCGCAAATTACTTTTACTGCGACCCAAAATACTGTCTCCTCGAAATCCGTCACCGTCAGAATTTCGTATCAATATTAATTTGACAGAAAAAAAAATCGTGAGTCGAAGATTTTTCTATGAGCGAAATTGGGAAATAAACTCGAGAGGCTTTGAAAGCGTGCTTATCGAGCTACGTCATCTATAGAAAGTCGACAATTTTGTTGCATGAACGTATATAGCGCGTTTCTCATCTTTCGACTTTGAATGGCTCGCTGCTTTTGATTGATGAAGCCTATGATATGCAGCTGTACGTTCGCTTTTAATATCAGCGGGATGAAAAATGATTGCGTAGAGATGCGTACGACAGACTCGGCACACTAATTAAAGGGGATAAACGAGAACTGTTACCAATTTTCCGAATGATTTCCACTTATTGTGTTGAGCTTGATGCACCAGTTATCACTGATTGAATGTATTCTGGATGTATCGAATCATCAAAAATACTGGAATAAGAATTCTGAGATTGAGTCAATTTTGAAATGATCTAAACTTGCGAGCTAATCGTTTGGTCGGAAGACGATATTACCCGTTATCGAATGACAATAAATTCGTATAAATCGGTGATCCGAATTGATGTGAATTCATTTGATGAATTTCAGCAGGAGCAAGGGATGGGAAGACCAGAAGATATCCGGTAATCGTGTTTGTACATGGCGAAAGCTACGAATGGAACAGCGGAAACCCATATGACGGAAGTGTTCTCGCCAGCTATGGTGGTGTTGTTGTTGTCACTATAAACTATAGACTTGGACTGTTAGGTAAGCACACTACAAGATTGGCTCGTGTTTGACAGAACTCGCTTTCTATCGCGGAATATTGTGAATGTATCATTCATTTGGTTAAGGCACGTTGACAACTTAGGAATTATGGGACTCGATGAATTATCTTCGAAAGATATCGTTCGTACAGAACTTTTGGGAGAGGGATAAGATTTGATACGAATTTTGAGATTTTTTTTGAAAATTGGAACATGTTTCATGGAACTGGGCAATTTTCGTGAGTTTACGATAATCTTGAGTCATTTTTGGTAACTTTCATTTTTTCCAGTACGACTCGGAATTTAAGGGAATTTTGATGGATTGTTGAAATTTTTCAATATTTTTCTTTTTCGATTATGATAAATCTCTTATAATTATAGGATTTGTTGAGAATTTTGGAAAATTGATGAGGACTGTTAACACGTTTTTGAGTAATTTCCGAAGTCAGTCAGAACTGAAAAAGCTTGTGAACCTTTGGGCACAATAACAGAAAAAATCATGAAAAAATGAAATATATTCTCGTAAAATTCACGATTTTAACTGACTCATTAAACTCACACGTGAAATTAGGGAATTTTCGTAAATTGACGATAATCGTGTGTCGCTTTCAGTAGGTAATTCTAATTTTTTCCAGTGTTGCTCGGTATTCACGCGAATTTTGATGGATTGTTATAAAGATTTCTCACGTTTTTTATTTTTTGCTCACAAGTCTCTTAAAATTTGGGGATTTGTTGAGAAGTTTGGAACATTGATGAGGACTTTCAACCAATTTTTGACTAATTTTCGAAGTCAGTTAGAACTGAAAAAGCTTGGGAATTTTATGGCATCCATAATGACTACAAAAATTAAATATTTCCTCATAAAACTCACGATTCTCGCAAATCTTGACTGATCATTCAGAATTCGCGTGACTTTGCCTAACTTTTTATGGTGCCCAGAAATGGTTTAAGATTGAGGAAAAATTGAGGAAATTGAAGTTTGTTGTTGTAAATTACGAAACAAACAGAAGATAAAAATTAAATTATTTCTATATACTTCCAGAGATTTAAATATTTCATAACTTTTCGAAAAATAGCTGATGATTACTGAAAATATTCAACAATTTATAAAAATTCGAAAAATTTACATTTCAAGTTCAGACATTCTTCAAAATTCTTTGATTTCTAATGTTCTATTCAAAATGCACGCTAAATCTTGGCAATGCCAAAAAATATAAAATACTTTCGAACATCATCCAGAATTTCAATCCATTATAAAAATTGTTCAAAATTTTGCGAAAAATTATCAAATCGAATCATTAAGTCGTCAAATTGGCAAGAAAGGTGAACAATGAGATCGTTCATTTCCCGAAAATTCCGAGTAAAATTCAAAAAACTCTAGATAATTCATGTTCTCCTTGAAAACTAAAAAATTTTTTAAAAATGCACAGATATCAAACGACTAAAGTTCAATACAATATTCAAGTTTCAATATTCAATACAGAATTTCTACGACTTCCTCACATATTTCGCTCGGTATTGTTATTTTTCGCCTTTCAGAGGTGCCCTAGTAACGAACACGACCCCAAATAGCATCTCACAATGTCTAATTTTCCATCGTCTGTGGAACGTCTTTTTCAAAAAAGCATAAAACCCACGTTTTCCCTCGAATACAACTCATTTTGTCGGAGTAAAATATGCTCGGTCGTATTTCAAGCTCTCGTATTGAATGCACCACGCCCTCCATGTCAGATTTCAATTAGAGGGCACAACCGTATCCTTCTCGACTAACAAGGAACGTTTACAGGCCGAATTCGAATTTCATTTACGTACAAGGGTTCATTACCACGAAAGATTTAGTCCTAAGATTCCATTTCTAATTGTTGAACGGGAAATTTGATATTTATGAATTAGCATCAAATTTTAACTGTCAAGATCGTTGTCGTTAATTAACATAACTTGACCTCTATTAAAACTCTGAACCTTATAAGATTCCCGAAAACCTCATACATTTCTACAAATTCCGCATGAGGTTCTTCCTTTCTCATAAGGCATCTCATTAACAAACCTTATGAGTTACCGAAGAAAATGGGGTTGAAAAAATTCCGTCGCCTTATAACTTGTCGGGAAACTTAGAAGATTTGTGTAAGGTTCTTAATGGAAAAGGAAGAACATTATGAGTGATCCTATGAATCTTATGAGGTTTTAGGAATTCTCATGAGGTTCAGAGTTCCGAAGGCTAACCACCTAACCGCCAGGGAAAAAATGTATGAATAGGTGAACATTCTGGTTCCAGGTTTTTTGAACGTTAACACGGACGTGAACCTTCGTTCTCCAGCGAATTACGGTTTGATGGATCAGATCGCGGCGTTGCATTGGGTACAGGAGAACATCGCTTATTTCGGCGGTGATCCTACCAATGTTACACTTGTCGGTCATGGAACAGGTGCGGCATGTGTCAACTTCCTCATGACAAGTCACGCGGTGCCGGATGGTACGTATCCCATCGCGGAGATATTTTCTAACGATCGATAACTCGTTTTCGAATTTACCGAATTTTTTCCCAGTTTCGATCGGCAGCGTGGGGAAAGCCAAATTTTCAATGTGCGCCCCTCCCTCACACTTGTCAAAATTTTGAATTTAACATTTGAAGTTCAAAGAATGCAAAATTCCCAGAATTTTTGGAATTCTCCCAAAAGCCCTAAAAATTCCCAATATTCTGGAATTATTCCATTATTCCAGAATCTCGGAAAATTTCCGCTATTTTAGAATTCTTCCGTAATCTCGAAAAATTCCGAGAATTTAGAAATTCTTCCAAATCCCGATTATTCCCACTCTTCGAAATATTTTTGAGTATTTTGACCCACCCAATTTTTTGAAACTAAAAAAATTCTTCCTAACTATCAGAATTCCTTATCGAATTCATAAATTTTTCTTCAATCAGAAAATTATCCAGAATAATTCCGAAAGTATTGAACTAACTCAAATTCAAAAATCACTAGCTCAAAAACATCTTCAAAAATAAATATCATCTTCCCAGTCCAAACGACACAATCAAAAGAACAACATAATTCGTCATTCCATTCTTAACTCACTCATAATCCAATTTGTCCTCACAAATCACGTTAGAGTTCAATGCTCCAAATCCATAATCACTAGATAAATCCTCAACCCAGCGTATGAATCCGCAGTCTAATCTTCAGACTCCAATTAGCGCAAAGCCACTTTTATGCGGGCTTCTGTAGCCTATTCAGATCGTTACATAATGCATTTTTTCAACCATTTTTTCGTCCCCTTCCGTAATTAAATAGACCGCGTATAATAACGCAAGGCGAGTACATTTTTGATCACCAAGTAAAATTTTTATGTGTACCTTGGTTCGCCGGTGAGTTATTAGACGTTCATATCATTCTTCTTTCACGTATTTTCATTCGAGGACGTATTCTTTTTCTTCTGTGTACTCTTTTTTCCCCGCTTCATTGTGCTGCGCATCAGAAGATACTGATAGGCCCACATAAAGAAATTGAAAATCTCTAACGCTGACTTTTTGAAGGCACTGTTACTTTCGTTTATTAGCTCCCCTTTCGCGAATTCCGGCTTTTATGTCGGCGTTATTCATGTTTTGTGCAATATTGTTCTTCTTTTTGCCATTTTTGACATAGGGAACGTATTTTGCGGGAATATTCCATCAATGGAGAGGGTTTATTCGTGGTGAAAGGTATGAATCATGATACAATCGAGGAGAAAATTCGAGCTTCATAAATTTTTTTTCTGATTGCTGGAAAGGGTCAAATTATTTAATGTTTTGATACATTTGGAGGAAAAGATGACATGAAATACTTGAAATTTTGAAAAGTTATTGCACGCCATTATATTACAATGTTTGAAGAATATTTTTGATTATATTGATGATTTCTAAACACTTAGGAAATTCTTTCAAAGCATTACCCGGTTTCACGATACCTTATTTTTTTCTGGAATTTCAAAATTTGTAGTTCTATCAACGTTTTTGAATTTGAAAATATTGGAATATTTTACTAACTTTGGAAAAACTGTCGAAAATTTTTGGCAATCGTCACAAGTTGATAAAAAATCTCCGAAACCCTGAATCAAATCTCCAAATCTCAAAAACTCGACGATTAAAAAAAAACCAACGATTCATTTCAAACTTTCTTGGCACCTCCAAAATTTACGGAAATTTTTCAACATTAAAGTAAAACTCTTGAAAGATTGAAGAACTTTCAGAGTATTCTTGAATAGTTGTTATAAATTGAACGAGTATTTCAAGATGCTTTTACACTTTTCCGAATAAATTCTAGAAATATTCAGATCTCGGCCAAAAATTTTCTCAACCATTGAGAATTTTCAAACATTAGAATAACTTTCCAGAAGTTAGCCAACATTTTTTTCAACTCTTCATGGAACGTTTTCCATCATTACAAAAAACTCCAAAACTTGATACTTTTACATTATTTTTCCTATTTTGAGGAATCACTAGAGAATTCACTGAGAACTTAAACATTTCTTTCGATCATCAATCCCCAAAATCCTCTAGAAATTCTCCAATATTCACCAAAATTCATTTCCAAGTTCAAAAACCTCGAAGAATTCATAACACAGAGTTGTAAGAATCGAAAATCACGCAGGAAAATTTTTCATAAAATAAGCATGACTATAATTTTCGATGAACGGAATAGTCCGCGCCATTTCGAAGGTCCTTCCGTCTAATTTATTGGATTTTGAAGCCGGGCAACAACTGGAACCGAGGGACTGTGGTCAGTCAGTAACTCTCTATCAAGTGGCATACCAAACAGAATCAGTATTAGTGACTATATGGTAAAGCGGCCACACCCCGTTTGAACCGAGCTCAATTTAACACAAATGTCCTAATACTCCGCTCTAATTCATTACAAGTGATATCGCGCAAACACATTTATTTTCCTCCCCGTCCTGATCGAAAAGCGATTTGCTATTCGCTCTCCCCTGTAATTTACGACACGTCGAAACATTTTCTTCGCCATTTGCATTGCCTTTGTGTACGGATTTTCACGTGTGGGGTGAGTTGCGACTCTCCAACAAGTCGAAGTATTTGGTTGTTGATTCGAATGGACTCATTTTTCGGGACTTGTTGAGTCATTTTAAGAGTGAAAAGGTTGAACAACAGTTTGAGAACATTTTTTAAGATGAGTGAGATTTTTGAGATATTTGGAATCTTTGAC